>CAMOHE010059587.1:0-36296 GCA_946598075.1 Artocarpus hirsutus
CCCCCCCCCCCCCCCCCCCCCCCAACATTTTGGTCCTAAACTAGAGGCCAACTATAGGAAAATAAAAACATACTTCTTAGATTTGCAAAGAGATAATCAAATATCAAAATTAGCTTTGTGTCCATAAATCCATTAAAAAAAAGAAAGGAGAAGAAAAAGATAAAGATAGTGTTTTTGTCCTTTTAGGGTAGAAATGAATTCTTCCCCTCTTCAAAACAATAAAAATAAACAATGTCAATCCTAAATGCAAGTGTGGGTACTTCTTACTTGATGCCCTCATTCTTTGCCTGAAAGATTAAAAAAAAAAAAACAGAAAGGTTTTTCCAACACTTTTTTTTGTTATTTTACTAAGGATTAATTATTTGAGGAGAACTAAAGTGAAAGATAAAGCTCTTGGGTTTATTTCTTGTAATTGTCTTCTTTGGATTCCCCTCTTTGCAATTTTCTTCTAAGAATTTTTCCAAAACACCCTATATTTATGTGTAGACATGTTCTAACATAATTTTTAACTGTAGTATTGTGCACTAGATTTAATTGATTTTTCTTTTCAGGGTAAAGTAGATATTGTTTTTAAAATACCAGAGGCTACCTCTATTCTGAATTTGCAAGTAAGTTCCATAGCCTCCAAAATTTTTTGTTTTTTTGCAAAGCATAATAAATTATGATTGGAATTCATCACTATGATAAAGAATGTTGAAGGACTAGTAACTTGTTTGCTTGCTGAATCATCCCTCATTTTCTTCTTCCTTCGCTGAAGCAGAAGTCGCTGCCTCTCTCACGCTCAAAAGTTTGTCTGTGGGGGAAGAATACTTTAATTTAGCCATCCATTTTTCTTGTTCTTTTCTTCCTTTCATTCTTGTGGGAGGCAATAAGTTAGTGAAGATTCAAAATAAATTAAAAGAAAACCTCAAAAAACAAAAGAGAGAACAAAGCATCTCCTTCTTTAGATATCCACTATATATTATCAACATTGCTTCTCCAGCAAGCCGTAATTTCCAACTTGTTAGGGTGAGGTTGCATGATCTGATCTGATAAGGTAAACTATGATTTTAAGGTTTCATGGGTTTTGTTCCTTTTAGAGATTGTGGTGTTTTCTGTATAGGATTCTAATGTGAATTTTCAAGGTTTTCGTTTGTCTATATGTGTGCTTTTATTTTTATTTTTTATTTTTTTGTGTAGAAGTTTTTGTTTTCTATATAAAAGGAAATGCAACCAATTAAATTTTAATGAATGAGATTATGATTGCTTTGATTGATATTAGATCGGCGGTATATTTTTTTGGGCTTATCTTCTTGCTATATATCTCAATTTTTGTGTAAAACAAACATTATTTTAGGCCTTGTTGGTAGGAAGAAAAGTGCGAAGAAGATGTTGATGAACTGATGATGTTGTTGGTGTTCGACTAAAATTGAGTAATATATCATCTAACATCTCTAGGTCACTATATGTTCTTCTTTGTTTTTCTGTTTTCCCCTTAAATCTGTCTAACTTTAAAAAAGAAGAAAAATAAAAAATAACAAGTTTGGTGAGTGATGAGTTCGCCTGCCTTGCCAATTTTTACTCAAAGTGCATGCTTGCTTTGCTGTGTTGGAATAAAATGAAGTTGCTTTTTGTTAAATACTTGCTTTGGCAATTTGCAGTTTTTATCTCTGTTCTTTACTAGCTGACTGCGTGATAGTATCTCTTGCTCAACATATTGTAATTTTTCTTGCTTGTCTCTTAGTTGCACTTTCTATTTCTTATTTTGACTTGCATGTCATCCTTGTTGGTGAAGCCTGAAATAAAATGGTATCCTCTCTACTCTTATTTTCTCCCTTAAATACCTATTTATATATAAGGTGTCCTCATAAAATCTTCAACTCTACTTACAGATTTATATCAATAACACTTTATTTTCTTTTCATATTCTTTTGCTTTTTCTTTTCATATTCTTTTGCTTTTTGTTTGTTAGAACTTTATTCTTTAAATTCCCATTAGCTATGTTGAACTTGTTCACTCTAACTACTTCCAGCTTGACTTGCCTTCTATTTCTGCGACTTAACCATAGTCTAAAAAATTGTGTGCATAAGTCAAAAGTTATTAGGTTAGCAGTAAAAGTAAAAAGTCTAAGCTTATACTACTCCAAGTGTATAAAGAAAACGAGACAAGTCCTCTGTTTCACTCCAATACTAAAGAAGGAAAATAGTAAGCTAAGCTAAAGAAATTAGAAATTCACTGCATTCCCAACTGTTGGTTTTCCTCTTAAAAGCTCAATCTTTATTTTTCATTCAAAACTATTATTTGAGGGAACTTGGTACAAAACTCTCTTTGCTGTCTAATTCTTTTTTTGCCATTTATCTCTTCCACAAATCCTTAACTTTCTTCTCTTTCACTTCTTCTACCCACAAGTAAGAAGCCATTTGAAATTGCTTGAATACCTAAAGGCATTGGAATTTGTGCTTTGGTTACTAGCTGCCAAATAATGGTTAGTTAAGTTTTGAACTTTTTTTCTTCCTTTTGTAGGTTTGTTCCTACTATTGTTGGTTTTTTTCCCCTTATGGCATATGATGGTATTCGCATTATCTCATAAGATAAACATCTCCTTCTGTTATACATGGAATGGGGCTATTTTTATTTTAATTGCTCTTTTGTGTTAATTTTGTTGTAATTGTTTTTTAAATTTGTTTTCAATTTTTATAAAATTTGTTTAGTATAATGAACAGCTTCTAAGACTAGATCTCGTGTTAAGGAGTAAGGAGCACTACGATTGCAGGGTGTCGAAGAAATCAAAATATGAGCATTATGCAAAGTTCATTATAGACAATCTGGACCCAGATGATCTACAATGGTTCAGAGGCACCCAAGTTGGCTATGTGTTGGATGTGGCTAAAGATTTTCAACACTCTGGCCAGTTGTTGTGGTCCTTGGTGCTGTGGATGGCAGCAGTGAACTGTGAGAATGAATTTTGGATGGTGGTTAATTGTGTTCCAATTAGCTACACATTAAAGGATTTTGCCTTGCTAATAGGATTATGTTGCGGTGATGAGTATCCTGTTCTTGACAAAGCAAATAAGGATGACAGGGATGAAGAGGATGAGGATGATGCTACTCCACCCTTTGTGCATAGGTACTGGCTGGATAACACAAAAGTTTCCACCTATGATGTTATCAAAAAGAAGGAACAGAACATTGATGCTGTAGACAATTTGGAGAAGAGAAAAATGGCGGCTTTGATTTTTGTCGTTGGTGTTTTAATGGCCAATGACAAAAATTGCATGAAAATCAAAGCACAGTTCCTAACTTTGGTTGATAACATAGATGCTTTTTGTGCTTATTCTTGGGGCCGAGAGTCCTTTAAGTATTCAATCAAGCAACTGAAAAAGGATATAAGGAGTAAGTGCAGCTCGAGTAATGCAACATTCACTTTTAGTGGATTTATATATCCGTTTGAGGTAATAAAACATTAGTAATTTATATATTAGTTTGTATTTGATATCGCATTTATCATTTTATATTTGATATAATATTTGATGCAAAATTTAATTTTGGTATAGGTATTTGCGTACGAGTGCATCCTTGCGTTGACAAATAGATTTGCTACCCCTATGTCAACAGAAGATCCTATGCCCCGAATATGTTGCTGGAAGACAATAAAGTGGAGAGGTACAGCCAATCTTTCGAGGGTTGAGATATGCAATTTAATAGAAGGGGTCACAAGTTAGTGTTTACCAACTACTCATATAATTATTTGTAATAAGTATAATGAACATGGCCTTAACAAGAATTTTTTTAATTTGTTTTGCAGGATATTCGTAGCATGTTGTTTGCTAGGAATGAGGAGATGAGAACCCCATGGACGGTCAATTATAGGCCTTTTAGGGGAAGAAATGTTTATCCAATTATAAGCTAGTTGAGCGAGATTCTTGATCGGGCAGAGCTTGTAGTTTTTGGCCATAACCATCTGAAGCATGTTTCCCCCTCTGTTGATCAAGATGCGCCCTCAACTTTTGAACATGAGGATGCTCCTCCCAGAGTAGTGCAGCTTAAGAATTAGGTCCAAGCCATCAGGAAAGAGCAAGAAGCCATGAGAAGAGAAATGGCATTGGGGTTTGAGGAGTTGAAAAAGCATATTTTGACCAATTAACATTGGTTAGAAATTATGCTGTCAAGGGGACATCAAGAGCATCATTAAGTGAGGGTTATGATGGGTTTATTATGCCTCAGCCTCGCAGTACACCTCTCCATAAGGAAGGATTGCCAATCTTATCTCCCTCACCTCGTCCCTCTCCTCGCACTACAGCTCAGCCTCACACTATGCCCTTGCTTGAAGATGAGTCACCCATTTTTTTCTAACCTCGCACTACTCCCATACCTGAAGCAGGATCACCACACTTATCGAGCTCACCCAAGGAAGCTTTGACCCAACCTCGCAACACTGCCGTGCCTGATCTATGTCGTACACCATCCATTCCTTCCTCGCCTCGTACAACACCCTTACCTCGCTCACCTCATCCTACACATAGCATTGATACAGTGGTATACAAAGAAGAACCACAGCCACTATAAGTAGAAAGATCGTAAAGACCACAAAGACCGCAGAGGATCAGAAAAAGATCAAAACATATGCAAACTCCAGGCACTGATCCTAGAAGAAAATGATTAAAGTGTTTGTCATATATGTATAAAGAACAATGTACTTGTTTGGATTATGTTTGTAGGCTTTCTAGTTTTCTAGATTATGTTTGCAGGTTTTGTTGTTGTTTGGATTATGTTTCTAGGTTTTGTAGTTGTCTGGATTGTGTTTGTAGGTTTTGGATATTGTTTAACATAAGCCGTTAAGCATCGAAATTTTTTTTAGCAAAAAAAACAAAGCAACTTTTCCAATATTTTGTGTAAACAGTTATGGGGAATTGACAAACTTTTCCAATATTTTATCTTTTGCTTTCTTATTTTTTTTGGACATCAAGTCATTGTACTATTCTTTTGCTTTCTCAAACATGGCCATTAATTTCTTGTTGTTCTTTTCTTAAACAACATACTAATGAAGAGTGAGAAAAAAACATAGCCCTCTCACACCATCCGTTCCTTGTTATGCAAGATGCGCAAACAAGGAACAAGTAGAGAAACCCCACATGTAGACCCCATATGTACAAATACACGTTCTTAATAAATATTGAAGTGAAATTTTAACAATATCCAACACAAATTCAAAAAATAAAAAATAAAAAATGAGGCCGATGCGAGATCAACATGGGGTCGATATAAGGCCTACAAATGTAGACCCTATATGGAACCTGTGTCGACCCATATCGACCTAGGATGTATAGTGACCCCCACTTGATGTGTCCACCTAAAATGTTATATTTGTACATTTTTTAATTTCATGTGTGTACTCTCATCTTCGTATGGGTTGAACATTAAAGAAGAGGAAGATAATGTTCCTTCTCATGTGATGATTCTTAAACATGGAAACATGTAGAGAAATCCCACAGGCACAATTTTTCTTTAAATATGATACATGGGGGTAGTAATATATGATGGGGTGAATTTTTGACAAAAAAGATACCAAGTTTGATATGGGTCAACATGGGGTCAATATGAGGTCTACATATGTCGACCCTATGTCGAACCTATGTCAACCCAGTGTTGAGTCCATCTAAAATGTTATATTTGTACATTTTATAAATTCATGTGCAAACTCTAATCCTCACATGGGTTGAACATAAAAGACAAAGATAATTTTCCTTCTCATGCGATGATTGTTAAACATGGAAACATGTAGAGAAATCTCACAAGCACACTTTTTCTTTAAATATGATACATGGGGGTAGTGATATACAATGGGTTGAATTTTTGACCAAAAAGACACCGAGGTCGATATGGGTCGACATGGGGTCGATATGAGGTCTACATATGACGACCTTATGTCGAACCTGTGTCGACCCATATCGACCCTGGATTTACAATGAACCCCACTTGATATGTCGATCTAAAATGTTATATTTGTACATTTTTTTTTAATTTCATGTGTGAACTCTCATCCTCGTATAGGTTGAACAATAAAGAAGATGAAGATAATGTTCCTTCTCATGCGATGATTCTTGAACATGGAAACATGTAGAGAAATCCCACAGGCATAATTTTTCTTTAAATACGATACATGGGGGTAATAATATACGATGGGGTGAATTTTTGACCAAAAAGACACCAAGGTTGATATGGGTCGACAAGGGATCGATATGAGGTCTACATATGTCGAACCTGTGTCGACCTATATTGACCAAGTATTGACGTGTCCATTTAAAATGTTATATTTGTACATTTTTTAAATTCATGTGTAAGCTCTCATCCTCACATGGGTTGAACATAAAAGAAATGGAAGATAATGTTCCCTCTCATGCAATGATTCTTAAACATGGAAACATGTAGATAAATCCCACAGGAACAATTTTTCTTTAAATATGATACATAGGGGTAGTGATATACAATCGATTGAATTTTTGACCAAAAAGACACCGAGGTCAATATGGGTCAACATGGGGTCGATATGAGGTCTACATATGACGACCTAATGTCGAACCTGTGTCGACCCAGATCGACCCACAGGATTTGCAGTGACCCCCACTTGATGTGTCCATCTAAAATGTAATATTTGTACATTTTTTTAATTTCGTGTATGAACTCTCATCCTCGTATGGGTTGAACATTAAAGAAAAGGAAGATAATGTTCCTTCTCATGTGATGATTCTTAAACATGGAAACATGTAGAGAAATCTCATAGGCACAATTCTTCTTTAAATATGATACATGGGGGTAGAAATATACGATGGGGTGAATTTTTGACAAAAAAGACACCGAGGTTGATATAGGTCAACATGGGGTCGATATGAGGTCTACATATGTCTACTCTATGTCGAACCTACGTTGACCCATATCGACCCAGTATTCACAATGACCCCTACTTGACGTGTCGATCTAAAATGTTATATTTGTACATTTTTTAATTTCATGTGTAAACTCTCATCCTCGCATGGGTTGAACATTAAAGAAGAGGAAGATAATGTTCCTTCTCATGTGATGATTCTTAAACATGGAAACATGTAGAGAAATCTCATAAGCACAATTCTTCTTTAAATATGATACATGGGGGTAGAAATATATGATGGGGTGAATTTTTGACAAAAAAGACACCGAGATTGATATAGGTCAACATGGGGTCGATATGAGGTCTACATATGTCTACCCTATGTCGAACCTACGTTGACCCATATCAACCCAATATTCACAGTGACCCCCACTTGACGTGTCGATCTAAAATGTTATATTTGTACATTTTTTAATTTCATGTGTAAACTCTCATCCTCGCATGGGTTGAACATTAAAGAAGAGGAAGATAATGTTCCTACTCATGCGATGATTCTTAAACATGGAAACATGTAAAGAAATCTGACAAGCACAATTTTTCTTTAAATATGATAGATGGGGGTAGTGATATACCATGGGGTATATTTTTGACAAAAAACACACCGTGGTCGATATAGGTCAACATGGGGTCGATATGAGTGCTACATATGTCGACCCCATGTCGAACCTGTGTCAACCCATATTGACCCAGGATTTATAGTGATGCCCGCTTGACGTGTCCATCTAAAATGCTAGATTTGTACATTTTTTAATTTCTTGTGCAAACTCTCATCCACATATGCGCTGAACATTAAAGAAAAGGAAGATAATGTTCCTTCTCATGCGATGATTCTTAAACATGGAAACATGTAGAGAATTCCCACTGGCACAATTTTTCTTTAAATATGATGCATGAGGATAGTGATAAATGATGGGGTGAATTTTTGACCAGAAAGACACCATGGTTGATATGGGTCGATATGAGGTCTACATATGTCGACCCTATGTTGAACCTGTGTCGACCTATACTGACCCCCACTTGACGTGTCCATCTAAAATGTTATATTTGTACATTTTTTTAATTTAATGTGTGAACTCACATCCTCATATGTGTTGAACATTAAAGAAAAGGAAGAAAATGTTCCTTCTCATGTGATGATTCTTAAACATGGAAACATGTAGAGAAATCCCACAGTCACAATTTTTCTTTAAATATGATGCATGGGGGTAGTGATATACAATGGTGTGAATTTCTGACCAAAAAGACACCGAGGTAGATATGGCTCGACATCAAGCCGATATGAGGTCTACATATGTCGACCCCATGTCAAACATGTGTCGACCTATATCGACCCAGTAATGACGTGTCAATCTACAATGTTATATTTGTACATTTTTTAAATTCATGTGTGAACTCTCATCTTCACATGGGTTGAAACATAAAAGAAAAGGAAGATAATGTTCCTACTCATGCGATGATTCTTATACATGGAAACATGTAGAGAAATCTCACAAACACAATTTTTCTTTAAATATGACACATGGTGGTAGTGATATACGATGGGGTGAATTTTTGACAAAAAGACGCCATGGTCGATATAAGTCAACATGGGGCAGACATGAGGTCTACATAAGTCAACCCATATTGACCTAGGATTTATAGTGGCCCCCACTTGACGTGTCCATCTAAAATGTTATATATGTACATTTTTTAAATTCATGTGTGAACTCTCATCCTCATACGGGTTGAACATTAAAGAAAAGGAAGACAATGTTCCTTCCATGCGATGATTCTTAAACATGGAAACATGTAGAGAAATCCCACATACACAATTTTTCTTTAAATATGATGCATGGAGCTAGTGATACACAATGGGGTGAATTTTTGACCAAAATGACACCATGGTCGATATAGGTTGACATGGGGTTGATATGCGGTCTACATATGTCAACCCCATGTCGAACCAATGTCGACCCATATCGACCCTGGATTTACAATGAACCCCACTTGACGTGTCCATCTAAAATGTTATATTTGTACATTTTTTTAATTTCAAGTGTAAACTCTCATCCCCATATGGGTTGAACATTAAAGAAAAGGAAGATAATGTTCGTTCTCTTGCGATGATTCTTAAACATGGAAACATGTAGAGAATTCCCACCGGCACTATTTTTCTTTAAATATGATGCATGAGGATAGTGATTTACGACGGGGTGAATTTTTGACCAAAAAGACACTATGGTCGATATGGGTCGACATGAGGTAGATATGAGGTCGACATATGTGGACCCCATGTCGAACCTTTGTCGACCCATATCGACCTTGGATTTACAGTGATCCCTACTTGACATGTCCTTCTAAAATGTTACATTTGTACATTTTTTAATTTCATGTCTGAACTCTCATCCTCGCATGGGTTGAACATTAAAGAAGAGGAAGATAATGTTCCCTATCATGCGATGATTCTTAAACATGGAAACATGTAGAGAAATCCCATAGGCACAATTTTCTTTAAATATGATACATGGAGGTGGTGATATACCATGGAGTGAATTTTTGACCAAAAAGGCCCTGAGGTCAATATGAGTCGACATGGGGTCGATATGAGGTCTACATATGTCGATACCATGTCAAACTTGTGTCGACCCATATCGAACCAGTATTTACAGTGACCCCAACTTGACGTGTCCATCTAAAATGTTGTATTTGTGAATTTTTTAATTTCATGTGTGAACTCTCATCCTCGCATGGGTTGAACATTAAAGAAGAGGAAGATAATGTTCCTTCTCAAGCAATGATGCTTAAACATGGAAACATGTAGAGAAATCCCACAGGCACAGTTTTTTTTTGTAAATATGATACATGGGGGCAGTAATATACCATGGGGTGAATTTTTGACAAAAAAGACACCGAGGTCGATATGGGTCGACATGGGATCGACATGAGGTCTACATATGTTGACCCATATTGGCCCAGGATTTATAGCGGCCACCACTTAACGTGTCCATCTAAAATGTTATATTTGTACATTTTTTAAATTCATGTGTGAACTCTCATCCTCATATGGGTTGAACATTAAAGAAAAGGAAGACAATGTTTCTTCTCATGCGATGATTCTTAAACTTGGAAACTTGTAGAGAAATCCGACAGGCACAATTTTTCTTTAAATATGATGCATGGGGGTAGTAATATATGATGGGGTGAATTTTAGACCAAAAAGACATCGAGGTCGATATGGGTTGACATCGGGTCGATATGAGGTCTACATATGTCGACCCTATGTCGAACCTATGTTGACCCTTATCGACCTAGTATTTACTGTGGCCTCAACTTGACATGTCGATCTAAAATGTTATATTTGTACATTTTTTAATTGCATGTGTGAACTCTCATCCTCGCATGGGTTGAACATTAAATTAGAGGAAGATAATGTAACTTCTCATGCGATCATCCTTAACTTGGAAACATGTAGAGAAATCCCACAGGTGCAATTTTTCTTTAAATATGATGCATGGGGGTAGTAATATACCATGGGTAGAATTTTTGACAAAAAACACATCGTGGTCGATATGGGTCTACTTGGGGTCATTATGAGGTCTACATATGTCGATCCCATGTTGAACCAATGTCGACCCATATTGACCCAAGATTTATAGTAACGCCCACTTGACATGTCCATCTAAAATGTTATATTTGTATATTTTTTAATTTCATGTGCGAACTCTCATGCTCATATGGGTTGAACATTAAAGAAAAGGAAGATAATGTTCCTTTTCATGTGATGATTCTTAAACATTGAAACATGTAGAGAATTCCCACTGGCACAATTTTTTTTTTTTTTTAAATATGATGCATTGGGGTAGTGATATATGATGGGGTGACTTTTTGACCAAAAGGACACCGTGGTCTATATGGATCGATATGAGGTCTACATATGTCAACCCCATGTCGAACATTTGTCGGCCCATATTGACCCTGGATTTACAGTGACCCCTACTTGACGTGTCATGTTATATTAGTACATTTTTTGATTTCATGTGTGAACTCTCATCCTCGCATGGGTGGAACATTAAAGAAGAGGAAGATAATGTTCCTTCTCATGCGATGATTCTTAAACACGAAGACATGTAAAGAAATCCTACAGGCACAATTTTTTTTTTAAATATGATACAAGGGGGTAGTGATATACCATGGGGTGAATTTTTGTCAAAAAAGACACCGAGATCAATTTGGGTCGACACAGGGTCGACATGAGGTCTACATATGTCGACCCATATTGACCCAGGATTTATAGTGGCCCCCACTTGACGTGTCCATCTAAAATGTTATATTTGTACATTTTTTAAATTCATGTGTGAACTCTTATCCTCATATGGGTTGAACATTGAAGAAAAGGAAGACAATGTTCCTTCTCATGTGATGGTTCTTAAACATGGAAACATGTAGAGAAATCCCACAGGCACAATTTTTCTTTAAATATGATGCGTGGAGGTAGTGATATATTACGGGGTGAATTTTTGACCAAAAAGACACCGTGGTCAATATGGGTTGACATGGGGTCGATATGAGGTCCACATAATCAACCCCATGTCGAACCAATGTCGACCTATATTGACCTTGATTTACAGTGACCCCCACTTGACGTGTCCATCTAAAATGTTATTTTTGTACATTTTTTTAATTTCATGTGTAAACTCTCATCCTCGTTTGGGATGAACATTAAAGAAGAGGAAGATAATGTTCCCTCTCATGCGATGATTCTTAAACATGGAAACATGTAGAGAAATCCCACAGGCCCAATTTTTCTTTAAACATGATAGGGTAGTGATATACGTTAGGGTGAATTTTTGACCAAAAAGACACCAAGGTCGATATGGGTCAACATGGGGTTGATATTAGGTCTACATATGTCGACCCTATGTTGAACCTGTGTCCACCCTTATCGACCATGTATTTACTGTGACCCCCACTTGGCATGTCCATCTAAAATGTTATATTTGTACATTTTTTAATTTCATGTGTGAACTCTCATCCTCGCATGGGTTGAACATTAAAGAAGAGGAAGAGAATGTTCCATCTTATGCGATCATTCTTGAACATGGAAACATGCAGAGAAATCCCACATGCACAATTTTTCTTTAAATATGACAAATGGGGGTAGTGATATACCATGGGGTGAATTTTTGACAAAAAAGACACTAAGGTCGATGTGGGTCGACTTGGGGTCGGTATGAGGTCTACATCTATTGACCCCATGTCGAACCTATGTCGATCCATATTAACCCAGGATTTATAGTGACTCCCACTTGACGTATCCATCTAAAATGTTATATTTGTATATTTTTTAATTTCATGTGTGAACTATCATCCTCATATGGGTTGAACATTAAAGAAAAGGAAGATAATGCTCTTTCTCATGCGATGATTCTTAAACATGGAAACATGTAGATAAATCCCACAAGCTCAATTTTTCTTTCAGTATGATACATGGTGATTGTGATATACGATGGGGTGAATTTTTGACCAAAAAGACACCGTGGTCATTATGGGTTGACATAGGGGTCAATATGAGGCCTACATATGTCAACCCCATGTTGAACCAATGTCGACCCATATCGACCCTGGATTTACAGTGACCCCCACTTGACGTGTCTATCTAAAATGCTATATTTGTCCATTTTTTTAATTTCATTTATGAACTCTCATCCTCGTATGGGTTGAACATTAAAGAAGAGTGTTGAGGTGTTGAGTTCCCCGGTCGGAGCCTGGCGGCCACCTCGAATGTATGTCGAGAGAGCTCCTGTCGAGGAGAGGCCTAGCTCAGATTTTCCTCTAGTGAAGGAGCTCATCCCCTTGGGGTTGAACCCTTTTCCACTTGAATAAGAGGGTCTTAGGGCCTATCCTAGGTACCAATCCATCCAATTGTTGGTTGGTACCTGGTATAGGCCCTAAGACCCTCTTATTCAAGAGGAAACAGGTTCAACTCTAGGGGACGCGCTTCTTTACTAGAGGCAAATCTGAGCTGGGCCTCTCCCCAAGCAGGGGCCCTCTCAGCAATACGTTTGAGGTGCCCGCCAGGCTCCGGCCGGGGAACTCAACACCTCAACATTAAACACGCGTAATGTTGAGGTGCCTGCCAGGCTTCGGTCGGGGAACTCAACACCTCAACAACCATCATAAAAAATATGCTTTTACATGTCGGTCTTTGGTCCAAAGCATCATGTAATGTCTGTTCTTATACGACGATTTTTTATAAAAACAAAAAACCGTCATGTAAGGCTCCGTTTCCTACCATGACCATTTTTGTATTTTTGCTGTAACTCGAAGCGATTTTTTCCCACCTACCATGATGGTTTTTCAAAAAAGGTCGTTCCTTGAGGGTCCTTTAATCTGATGTTTCCAGTAGTGTTCACTCTAAGGATACAACCAAACCACAATGATCCTTTAATCTGATCTTTCTAGTAGTGTTCACTCTAAGGATACAACCGAACCACAAATGCCAATTACATCACCTTCCATGCTTGCTTTCAACAATTAATCTTCAAATTCAAGCCAAGGTGTAAAAATGTCTATGAGTGATAGGGTGAATGAAAGGGAACTTATGAAATGACTCAGTCAAGCTTATGCAGGTAATGAATAAAATAGATCAAAAAGATTCTACAAGGAAAACTAATGGTGAAGTATTCATGAGTTAGAGTCAAAGGCTCAAATGATCCAACAAAATGCCTCGATTACCTCTCCAATGACACCTAACCTAGGATTTTGCGTCAAGTTTCACTAAAATAGGTTCTAGAGCTCATGGATATAAAAACCAATCTAATGTGCATAAGTTTATCCAAAAGTGTAAAATTTAAAGTTCAAAATTTCATTTAAAGTTCAAACTTTTGAATGATCATGATTTATGGTGCCTAAGTGTAGAGAATCAAGAATGAAGAACAATGATGCAAATTAAGCACACAAAAATTTAAATAAATTATATTTCAAAGACTGAAGAAAACATTTGTTATTAACACCACAAATAAATTCCAGTTATCCAATTTCTCAAAACTCACATTAAGAAATCAAAAACATCTTTAAAGTAACTAAACAACCTAAATAAGAACTATCAAACAAGAGTGATAAAACCAAGGCTTATGGTCTTTCTAAGCACTTAAAATAAACCCTTGAATTGTCCAAAGGAATCAGATTGTAGGTTTATCCCATGTCTTGAAAGATTGAAACTCAAAACTACAAAATCAAACTTACCTTGGCTAGTTTCGATTTTTCTCTCTTATCACCACTCAAACCTTGACCAAGACACTTGAAGATAGGCTTATCTTCTTGAACCCTAGCTGGAAATGGAGTTTTTCTTTAGAGGATGGTTAAACTTGACAGAAAAGGGCTGAAATGAGCTCACCAACTTGCTTATTTCCTTTTAAAGTGCTACACACACACCTAACCTTCACTTAACACTTAATTATTCTCATATTAGGCTGATTAGTGTCTCTTTTTGGAACTTAGTCGCTAGCTATTTTGTGTATAAAATACTCACACATAATCTCAAATAAAAGGTAAGTCATAGCCACCTATTTAACTTACTAACTTAGGCGTACTCGCTCATACCAAAATTTCGGTACACAGAAAATACTAGTTTTTAAACTTTGATATTTTTCACGAAAACTTTACCAAATTTCCTAGATCTCTTTCAAATACACTCAAACATTGGATAAAATGATTCTTTACTTAATTCCCAACTTGTAGAAACCCTAATTGAGTTTGTAAGCTTGAACACTAAAAATGTTACTTATTTAGGGTTTCAAGGTAAACTTACCACCAAAACATATATAATCCTCATATAAGAGACCTTGTATCATTCTTAATAACATTCTACGAGATTTTTTACTTGTCATAAAGTCTCCTTTAATCATTATTCCAAACATATACATAACTTCACTTTACATAAAATGGCATTTTCAACATAAAAAACCTTAAAACCATCATTGCACTCCTAATTTTGACTTATCCATTATAATTATCTATCAAGCACCATTAAAATTCACTTTTCTATTTTTAACAAACCGGATCCATCTTTAGGAAATCCAAAGTCATTTAGCTATACATTTAGATAAAATTGCATGAAACGTACTTTTGAAAATGATATAAGCTATTAATATAATCAAATACATCTCAAATGATTATGAAACATTATATAATGCAATTAATGTCATAAAATCATGCAATGCATTGGCCAACAAATAGGTGAGAATACCAAGGATCACATTAATATCTCTATCTATAATCAAGTAATTAAACACTCATTACGTTCTAATCCTCCTAATGACTATGAAAGGACTATAAATAACTTGATCTTATAGTTGCCTAAGATGTGTTTCCTATGATCTATACATAGACTTTCCCTCTCTCAAGCATCAAACTCCACAATTTAAAATTGTCTAATCTATTGGCCAAATAAATTAAAGCATTAAGTATGAGAAAACACAAATCAACCATGAAAATGCACTAAAAATAAACCAACATTTCTTAATAAGGAAAAATCTAGAAAAAATAATTATTCCATAACTAAAATCAACCAAACCAATATCAAGAGCTTATCACTTACAAGTCACAAAAACAACAAAGAAAGGAATGAGAACGAAAAACCCATTTTGGATTGTCACTAGCTCCAAGCCTTTCCTCCTCTTCTGCTCCCATGATTCTAGGTCTCCAAATGTATCTCTCGTGATGATTTATTGAAAGTAAAACCTAATTCTAAAACTAGAATTTAAAATCCTAAACTAGAACAAAACAAAGAAATATATTTTTTCTTTTCTTTTTCTTCATGTTCTTCCTTAGAGTAAGCTCAAATCCCTTTGGAAATGTGTGATTCCTCTCCAAATATGGAGACTTCCTTTCCAAAATATCAATTCTAGGATTCTAAGGTGATAAGCTTCATTTAGCATAAAATGAGAGCCATCGGATCGATATTTGTGCCAAAATTTGATTGTTGGAAGCAATAAGCATGAATAGGACCACCAGCGAATGTGCTGGGTGTGGCCCAATGCACTTACGCTTGCTCATAGGCACGAGGGTAGCGCCAAGCACAACATTGGTATACGGCACAATTTGCTTGCGCTTTCGTACATTATAGCCTACACTAGTGCGCCTTGGTCTAGCTGACAGCCTTTGTGCTGCCAGTGCACATGGGCAATGCACCTAGGCCCCCTAGGGTGGCCTCCTAATGCACCCCGTTGGGCACCCATGGCTTTGTGGGCAAGCGGGTAGGCCTCATTATAGGTGAAAATTGTGTTTCAACTGCAATTTTGATGCCATTTTTCTATTAAACTCCAATTTATTAGTCCCTAAAAAAAAGCACCAAAAACATCAAAATACACAAAAACTTGAGGATTTTCACAATATTTAAGCTTAAGAAATAATTGATATGTGAGTAAAATACTCACTTATCAGAGGACAAACATTGTCTAGCATCGAACTGAGTTTGGATGAAAAGAAACATGATATTAAAATAGTTAGAGTTAGCCATCTCATGGTGTTGATTACACAATAGATCAAACTTTATTTATTGGATTCATTTATTCTTCAGAAAGAACAAAAATAAAACCTTGTTCTCCGAGAAGGTACGAACTAGACTTGTCAAGTCAAAGCCTTTGTTGCATTTTGACTTAGTAGATGCATGTTGCTAGAGCTTCTGAAGGACACTATTCAAAATTGCCATTTCCCATTAGCAATAAAGATAGAACAAGGCACTTTGTTTATGCTTGCCTTGCTCTTCCTAGGCCTCATATATGCTCAATTAGATTCATTGCATTAGTTGGAAGTTCTTGGAGTGAGTGGACATAACTTACAGATCTATGTTTCGATCGGTTTCCTCCAAGCTTTTTTGTGGGAACATTTTCCTGACTATGCTTTGAAACCAATCGAATTGAGACAATTTGACACTGCTTTTGGAGATTTGTACTTCCAAGACATAACAATCCCTTCTGCTATAGATAATTCCTTAGGGAACCCATATCTTGCAATTTACTAATCGTCTTGGATGATAAAACGAAATTCACGTCTTGCCCATACAATTCTTTGCCCTTGGCGATTGTTGCCAGTTTTATGCCTGGCACGATAAAGGAGTTCACTTCTGAAATGTCCTTAGTCCTTGAGGATACTTTGAAATGTTTGGCCTTCAAGACTTTTATGGCTTTGACTTAGCCACGACTCTTTCATAGTTGTTGAGATATGAAGGAGATGCCATTGCACTAGTGACTGTAAACAATTCTTACTGATTTAAGCAACAATTCAGGCTTGATCAGGATGGACATGACGTTTCTACAAAGTGCCCACAGAGGGATTAATTCTTTCATGGTCCTGCTAAATCGAAACTTTGACCGAAGCAAGTCATTTACAAAACCTTTTCTTTTCTTAACTTGATTACGTGTACGTTGTTGTAAGTAAGTAAGTCAGGGAGCCCCTGTTTTAGGGAGTAAAATCACCTCTTAGATTCATATCGACAAGATCAAACCGTGCATTAAGGCCATCATTAGTTTTGTTGGGAATGTCAAGCAATGTACCCACTGTCTATTTATTGACATTCATCTCAATGTGCATGACATCCAACCAATGGCAAACAAAAAGAATACTCTAATATGGAAGTTAGAAGAAAATTGACTTCTTCTTCTAAGATCTTTCTCCCACTGGCTCATTCTTTTTATTTTTTATTTTCCTAGAAATCACTTTGACATTCTTAACTATCTCAATCACTTGTTAACCTATCAAAGGCCTTGGAGTTAGTCTCTCTATAGTCTTGCTCTTAAATGATTTCTTTTGTCTACAATATCGATGATTCATATGCAAGACCTGTTTGTGGCTACCACAAATTGTCTTATTATCATGCTTTAACTAAAATGAAGATGTGTCTGTCATGTGAATAGGACAACCTATTGAACTTTTAATTGAGTACTTAGATATTTATCTATTTTAAGGATAGATGCCCTTAAAACATATGATATTTTGTAAAGAACATATTTATAAACAAATAAAATGATATTTATAAAATGAATATTTTATAAATATAATTAAATTTCTATAATTATTTATGTGACCTTAAATATTGTATATAAGTATTATATACAAGAGGATAGTATTTAAGGATGATAATTAAAATGGTTAGTAACAAATACTTAATTATTATAATTAATTATTCAATTAAAGGACAAAATCATTAATTGACTATTACTAGTGCAGATCACTTCTATTATGAATGTGTTCAAAATCTAAAAAATTATTCCCAAATTCCTAGGGATTAGCTAGCTAGAATCAAGTGTATTTTGTTTCCTAGTATAGGGGATATGAGAATTGTTGTGTATGTTTCCCTAGTTAGCTATCTTTCTTATTTTTAGGCTACAGGATTTGTTTTTCTCTACTATTTATACATGTACAGCACTCCTCAATAAAAAATGAGAATTATAGTTTTCTATTCTCAATATTTCTCTTGGTACTAGAGCCACCTTTGAATACTCCTAGAGCTAAAAACTGCCGTCCCCCTATACAAGTTTGTACGCCATCCGTACCACTGTCTGTACAGGTCCCTACGTTGTCCGTATAGCTTGTGTGCCATTTTGTACAGTCCACCAAACCCCCCGTCATACGTATAGCTATGCATTGTCCGTACAGTCTGCACCACTTGTCCATATAACCCGTACAATCGTCTGTATTGTCTTGGAGCCCCCATTGTATCTAGAATTATTTTCCTCTTTTTCTGATGACGAAATACGACATGGCCATGGAAAAATAGATTTCAGCCTCGTTAGATATCACTTGTTCAAGCTTCAAACTTACCATCATTTGTAATCATGGAGAACAGGATAGCATCCCTTTTCCCATTACAGGGCATAAACTGAATGGGAACAACTGCATCCAATGGTCATAATCCGTTAGGATGAACGTATGTGGAAAGGGAAAAGATGAGTATCTCATTAGCAAAATCACACCTCCAAAGGCTGATGATCTGAAATTTAGAAGCTAAAAGATAGAGAATAATATGTTCATGTCATGGCTAATCAATTCCATGACAAATAAAATTGGACAAAATTTCTTGCTCTATGGCACAGCACACGAAATCTTGGATGCAGCAAAGGAATTCTGCTCAAGTGAAGAAAATACCTCTGAAATCTTTGAGATTGAAACTAATCTCCATAATCTCCGCTAGGGAGATTTTTTGTCACCCAATATTACAACATTCACACTCGTCATTGGCAATAATTTGATGTATTTGAAGAGCATCAATGGGGCTATCTAGGAGATGCAAAGAAGTTCAGAGATAAAAAAAAAAAAAAAAAAAGAGAGAGGATCTTCAAGTTCTTGATGGGACTTAATGACAATCATGATGAAGTTCAAGGATGGATATTAGGAATGAAACCCTTACCAATTATCCAAGAAGTCTTCTCTGAAGTGCACCATGAAGAGACTAGGCAAAAGGTGATGATGAGAGATTCCACCACTGTTTCGATCACAAACAACTCTACCCTTTCTACGCACGAAGTTCAACACAACAACAACAACAATCGTTAAAGGAAGGGAAGGCCATGGTGTGATCACTGTAAAAAACTAGGTCATACTCATGAAAACTATTGGAAAATCCACAGAAAACCATCGAGTTAGAAGCCCTCAAGACCGGGGTACAACAAAGAGAGCCAAGGGAACGATGTCACAAGTATGGAAGGGCCTGCCCTCACTGAATGTTGCCCATTCAACAAGGAACAGCTTGAAGCCTTACAAAAGATGTTCTTGCAACAAGTTCTTGCCCCTGATAACATTGGAATGGCATCAATAGTACACAAAGGTAATTATATGAGTGCTCTTACCGTAAATTATGGAAAAGCAAGTGCTTGGATAGTTGATTCTTGATGCGTCAAATCATATGACGGGAGATGCCACAATCCTCCACAATTACAAACCTAGGCAAGGACATATTACAGTGAAAATTGTTGATAGATCTGTCTCTAAAATGGTTGAAACAGGTTCTATTGTTGTTTCAAAGGACCTAATCTTAACATCAATACTTCACGTCCTAAATTTAGATTGTAATTGGTTGTCGATTAGCAAACTTAGTCAAGATCGAAACTGTGTTGCTAAATTTTTCTAAGATGTGTGTGAATTTTTGGATTTGGATTTGGATTTGGGGCGGACGATTGGCAATGCTAGGATATGTTCAGGATTCTTTCTACTTGAAGCTAGTGATTCTCCTAGAAGACAAACTCACAATGCAATATGAGTTTTCCAATAAAGATTATATTTCTAATAAAGATAGTGCAATTATGTTGTGGCACTAACATCTAGGTCATCCTAATTTTTTGTATCTTCAAAAATTGTTTCCATCTTTGTTCAAGAATAAAAACTTGAAAAATTTCCAAAGTGAGGTTTGTCATTTTTCAAAGCTTGTTTGTAGTTCCTACCACATTCTTGCTTACATGGCATCTCATCCATTCTCAATGATTCATGACGATGTGTAGGGATCATCTAGAATAAAAAAATGCGACTGGAATTAGGTGCTTTATGTCTTTTGTAGATGATCATACCAAAATTACTTGGCTATTTCTCATGAAAGAAATATCGAAGTAGGCTAAATTTTCAAAAAAATTCAACGTTATGTTTCATGCCCAATTTCAAGCAAAAATACAAGTATTGAAAACCGATGAGGCAAAAAAGTATTTTGAAACAATTCTTGGTGAATACCTTGAGAGTCAGGGAATTGTTCACCAAAGCTTCCTGTGTCCAAGCACCCCAACAAAATAGGATTGCAGAAAGAAAGAATAGACACCTTTTGGAAGTCGCTTGATCTCTTATGTTTACTACACATGTTCCTAAATTTTTATGGGGTGAGGCAGTTTTAACCGTAGCATATCTAACAAATTGGATGCCCTCTCAAGTCTTGAACTTCCAAACACTGTGCCAAGTTCTTTATTCATTTCCAAATACTTGAATATTGTCTACTCTTGCCACAAAAGTCTTTGGTTGCACTATATTTGTCCATATGCATGCCCAACATTGGAGCAAACTTGACCCCAAGGCACTCAAATGCATATTTGTTGAATATTCCTCAAACCAAAAAGGGTATTAATGTTACTCGCCCATCACATGACCTTTTTACAACTCCATGGATGTCTCCTTCTTTGAGCAACAACCCTACTACAAATCTAATATTTAAGGGGAGAACTTTATGTCGGAATATTAGCTTTAGGACATTGATACTCTAGATACTTCCTATGCTCCAAATCCAAAGCCAACTGAAGTAGATCAAAATCAAGGCCCAATTTCTATCATCCAACCTAAATCAAATTTCTAACTAGAATCCCAAACACCTCAACCTTCCACTCACACACAACCTATGGCAACCACCGAGTTACGTGTCTACTCTAAGAGAAACAAGGCTCAAGGAGGAACTAAACTACAGCCACCTGACCAGAGTCATGAATCCATCTGAATTTAGAACCTCAAACTTCACTAACTAACTCTAGTCCCAGTCCTACTTCTGAAAAAACGCCTATTGATGATAGACTAATTGCAATAACGAAAGGCATTAAACCGTGCGCTAATCATACTATTTCTAATTTTGTCTCATATGGACAATTGTCTCCTAGTCATCGTGGCTTTGTTAGCAATCTTGATGCAATATAGGTTCCCAGTTCAATTCATGAAGCCCTTAATGTACCAGAGTGAAATACAGCCATTTAGGAAGAAATCCATGCCCTTGAGAAGAATAGAACTTAGGTATTATCTGAGCTACCATCAGGAAAACATTCTATAGGCTGCAAATTGATCTTCACAGTGAAACACAACGCAGATGGGAGTGTCAACAGATTTAAAGCATGCCTAGTAGCTAAGGGATGTACTCAATCTTACAGAATTGACTATCAAGAGATGTTTGCCCCTATAGCTAAACTCAATATAGTTCGAGTTTTACTTTCACTTGCTTCTAATCTAGCTTGGCCTTTGTATCAACTGGATATGAAGAATGCTTTTCTCAATGATGATTTTGAAAAAGAAGTCTATATAGAGATACCCCTTGGCTTTGACACTCTAGCTACCACCAACAAAGTCTACAAACTCAAAAAGTCATTATATGGCCTCAAGCAGTCATCGAGAGCATGGTTTGATAGATTCACTAGAGAAGTTAAGGGGTTCAGATATGATCAGTGCTTGAAAGACCACACTATGTTTGTCAAACATTCTTCCATAAGCAAAAAGGCAATACTCATTGTGTATGTTGATGATCTCATCCTGACTGAAGATTATGATGAAGAACTATCCAAACTTAAAGACTTCTTAGCCAAAGAATTTGAGATCAAAGATCTGAGCAATCACAAGCATTTTCTTCGTATGGAAGCAGCATGATCTAGAAAGGGAATCTTAGTCTCACAACAAAAGTACGTGTTAAATCTTTTGAAAGAAATAGGAATGTTCGGATGTAAGTTTGTTGATACTCCTATGGATCCTAACTCAAAGCTGGGAAGCAAGAATGACAATGTACCAATTGACAAAGGTTAGTATCAAAGATTAATTGGGAAACTTATTTATCTATCACACACAAGACTGGACATCAGTATTGCTATGAGTGTGGTTAGTCAATTCATGAACAACCCAAGAGAGGAGCACATGGAAGCAATATATAGAATTCTAAGGTATTTAAAAATGACACTAGGCCGAGGATTGTTCTTTAAGAAGACAATAAACAAAGAAGTCAAGATATTCACCGATGTAGATTGGGCTGGTTCTATAACTGATAGACAATCAACTTTAGGATATTGTACATATGTCTACGGAAACTTGGTTACTTGGCGAAGCAAAAAGCAATATGTGGTGTCTGGAAGCAGTGTAGAAGCAGAGTTTAGAGCACTAGCACATGGCATTTGTGAAGGAATATAACTAAAAAGGGTACTTGGTGAACTAAGAATTCTTATCTCGAGGCCCATGAAGATGTTCTATGATAATCAATCTATAATCAGCATAGCAAAGAATCCAGTGCATCATGACAGGACAAAACATGTTAAGATTGATAGACACTTTGTCAAAGAAAAAATCAAGTTAGATGTAATATCACTACAATACGTCCCAACAAGCCAATAGACAGCCGACATCTTAACCAAGGCTGTACCAAGGAAGACCTTTGAAGTTCTCATTTCTAAGCTTTGAAGATCTCATTACCAAGCTAGGTTTACTCAACATCTACAACCTAGTTTGTGGGGAATGTTGAAAATCTGAGAAATTATTCCTAAATTCCTAGGGATTAGATAGCTTGAATCAAGTGTATTTTGTTTCCTAGAATAGGGGATATACGAATTATTGTGTATATTTTCCTAGTTAGCTATCTTTCCTATTTTTAGGCTACAAGATTTGTATTTCTTTATTTTTTATACATGTATAGCTCTCCTCAATAAAAAATGATTATTATAGTTTCCTATTCTTAATAATTCTTAGAATGGGTCTTATCTAACATGTTAAGAAAGTGAGTCACTAAATGAGTGCACTTACATAATTAAATTATGCAAGACTGGAACATGAAGTGATATGAACAGCTAAATAATTTCTATTAGAATATAGCAAGTTCTAATCATATTAACCGATGATTATATATAAGATGAACTTAATCTTGAGTTAATAGCAAACTCCTATTTATGGAATTGTCCTTTAATTTACATGGTATAGATTCAAGAATATAATCTTATTCCTTGTATTTTAGAGGCATGATAAAGTAAGTAGTTGAGAATGTTAATATTACAAGATGTAATCTATTCATTTTTTCACAAGAAGCAGATAAATAATTCTCTTGAGTATTGATTTGGATCTTGAATAATAAGAGAACTCAATTCATAACTAAGTTCATGAATTTATTATTCTTTAAAGAATCAAAGGCACTCAAGGATAAAGATATAATTAAAAAGGTTAACAAAACCTACCTCACTCTAATTATGAATTATTTATGGACGATCAATTTATATCAAATGGACGATTCATTTCTTTGAATAAATTATATTTATAATTTTTAATAGTGTAATTCCAAGTTTTTAGTGAAGTAACTTTGGAATTTTATTTGAACTAATAATTGATAAATCAATCAAGTTGTTAATTAATTATTAATTTTATTAGAGCTTGAAATTATAAGTCCTCATTCCCCGTACAATCTCCATAAATTATTTGAACTTTATGGGTAATGAATTGTTAATTTATTATTAAATTAATATCCTTTGAAAATTAAATAATGTGATTATTTAATTAGATAACAAAATATATTTGGAACTTATAATATGGTTATATGATATAGGGATTTATCATTCTGTTAGGCTTCCTTATTTTCCAAGTTTTTTTATTTATTAAAAAAGGGAATTTTTTTTAATTTGAATATGTGCACTTGGTGCACATTAAACATCATATTTTAGAGTGCACAACGTGCACTATAGTCATGTGCTTTTAATGCATGATTCTGTTTTCTTTTTTTTAAGGTTAACTTAGATTTTTAAATAAAAAAAGATAGAGATAAGAAAAGATAGAGATAAACTTCAATTTTATTTTGAATAAATTTGAATCAGAGTATAGCTCCTTTTATTCATTTATAAATAGGTATTTTGGAAGAGCTTTTATTTATTCCAATCCAAATTCCAATTCTTCTTCTCAGTTTTAAAAATAGAAAGCCTAGAAAGAACTATACTTCATAACCACCCTTTAGTTTTTCATATGTTAAGTATAGATCAAGGACCTAAATTAAAGAATATGTAATTTCTTCCCATAAACCTTAGATGCCTACACATCCGTTCAAGTAACTAGAGACTAGGCGTGGAAGATCTAAGGTGTCAAAGAGTTATAGTTATCATACCTAATCACTTCAGAAAGTATGTTATTTATATTTGTTTATGTATTAACTGTATATTAATTAATATAGTCATAGAGTATGGCCAAAGTTTTATGAAAATTTTTGTTATATATGGCTCAACCGCTTCCATTATTTTTGTTGTTTTTGGTTTCAAAACCAACATCTATATGCAGGGAAGTTAGTAATAGTGTACATCAAAATTGATTGAAATTATAGGTCTTCTCGTAAAAAGCATCTCAAACTATTATATGTTTCCTACAATCTTCTTAACTCATCGATCAACAGTTCCAGATACACGTCAATATTATTTTCTAGTTGACTAGGTCTAGAGATCAGCAAAGTTAACATCAAGAACTTTTGGTTTGTACACAAGTTTGTTAGAAGATTGTAGTTGACAAGTATGATGGGCCAAGTACTGTGCTTGCTATTAAAATTACTATAAGGATTCATTCCATCCATGAAAAAACCAAGACGAAGATTCCTAGGTTTTGCATTAAATTCTAGATTATCTGTATAAAATGTCTTCCACTGTGGCGAATCGGCCGAATGTCTCAACATGCCATCATTGATCCTTTTAAAATAGTGCCTAGTTAAATCCTTTGCATGATCTACATTTTGAAATAATCTCTTCAAGTACAATTCTATTAGAATATACCACAACACCTTTTTGGTACACCTTTTCTTCCCTCCAACGGTTTCTTAGATATATTCTACCTAGACTCATTGCACATCGGGCATACATCCAAATCTTCACGCTCTTCCAATATAGCACACAATCATTCGAGAAAACATGTGTCCTTTCACACTCGATTCATAGAATGCTCAACGTCTTCTTTGTCTCATACATAGTTGCCAACACTTTATTCTTATTCAGAAATGCATCATTTGAAAATTTTAAAAGTCTTGTGAAACTTGAGTGTTGACCACCCACCCAATACCTTCAGATTAATCATATGACAGTTCGTAATATTTTCACAATCTACATAAGGACAATGAGCAATACTCTTTTTGACATTAGCCTTCACAAAAGCCAGAAAATCCTTAACCTCTTTCTCTTGTTCATCATTCATCCTATAAACACACATTAATTTTTTATCCATTGTTATAGAATCAAATCAAATTTTGACACAAGTTTCAATACTCAAAATAAATCCAAAACAACCAAATAATTGGAAGCTAAACCAAATTTTATTGAATCAAATAAAACTTAATAGCAAAATTAATCTAAAACAACTAAAGAATCACAAATAAAACTCACATAGATTCAACATACAAACTAACAAACAATGAAACAAACATACATACCCAAATAAAAGTTTACTAAATCAAACAAATCTTAATAAAACCTACTAATTAGATAATGCCTACTAAATAACTAAATAAATAAAGTGAATAATCTATCAAATAGAGGCAGGAGACATTGATGGCGGTGGTGTCATTGGGACGATGAAGGAAGGTGATGAGGGAGCAGCACGAGCGATGAAGGGAGACAGGGGAGTGGCACAAGCGATGAAGGGAGACAACGGAGCAATAGGAGCAATAAAGGACGAAGGGCTTACGTGCGACAACAATTGTGAGCTCGGGGGCAATAGGCCACGACAACAATGATGGGCTTGGGCGAGGCCCAAGATCGATTGAAAGAGAGAGAGAGAGGGGCAATTGAGAAAGAGAAAGAGACCAAGATTTAGTATTTTTATTACAAAAAATCGTAATCTTGCATGGACTTAAACGACGTTTTTTGCTTAATCATCGTCTAAAGCGTGGAATGGATTTCCAAAACATGAAAGTCTCCATGCCATTCTTTTTTGAAGGAAATATAAGAAATTGTTGTCTTATAGGCGTCATGTAAAGTACAATTTTAGTAGCATCGAATTCAAGCTAAACCATATAAATAAGGGCATCAACTCTACCACAAAGATACAAATATTCTTTCCTTGTCTATCCTAGCTCTACACTTGCCCTTCCATATCAGTACACTGACTTATGTGTCAGAGTGCCCTAGGTAGACACCACACCAATGTCCCCTTACTCTAAGTCCTTTTCTCCTTTTGTAGATCTAAACCAAACTAAGTGGAGCCAAGTAAAACAAGGAGCTTGATCGCTATGCTGCGTGTGTTGTATTTGGTTCGACTCCAGTGGCTTTTTTTATGTTATGGTTTTGTTTCCATTTAGTAGTAGCTTTTTGGGTAAAATAGCAGCATGGTTTTCACCGTTTATGTTTTCAGTGTTCTATTAGTCTCCCTACTTTCTAAGTTTAGTTGTGGTTTGCTGTGTCTAGTCAATATTTTGTCTCCACTAGTCTTTTTGTTTATACAAAGTTGTTGGTAGTGTAAGGTCATATGCTCTTAATTGATCAAAGGACTCCATCGATTGTAGAGATATTATCAAAATGAACCTTATGTTTGTTCAGTTATTGATGTGCTAAGGAATTTTCCCGTTGTTGGGTCTCGATCTATATCTTTCTCCTTGTAATTCTTCAAATTTTACTTATGTAATCGATAGGAATAGAGGCTATTGTCTTGTGTATTGTGAGGTCATTTGTATTGGTTTGTTTTGTTTAATGAAATATAATTATCATTTGTCAAATCAAAGAATATTTTTGTTATTGGAGTGGCTGACTCATCTGACAAAAAATTGAAACTGCGTGATTTAATATTAAGGGTTGGATATCATTTGAGAGAAACCTAAATTTGAAAGCTTACTTTGATTGTAGGAGCCTATTACAAACTTTCAGAAAAATATGAACTTTAAGATAAACTTGCAAACTAGTGACAACTCCCAAATGGGTTTTGAGTTTGTAATTTTCTCTCTTTTGAATTTATTGTCTTGAAAATTCTTGAAATTTTGCTTCCATATTATTTTATTTTTATTATGCTTTTTTTTTTGTTCTAGGGTTTCAATGTAATTTTTTGTGTTTGTCTAATTATGTTGAGTGATTGCTTTACGTGTGCTTAATACTTCTAAATGACTTGTCACACTTAATTGATCAAGAATCCATAATGAACTTGGGAGAATGATTTATAAGCTAGGCCAAGCCTAGAGTGACATAAATGCTAGTGGGGTAGGAATATACTTGCTAAAATTGTATAGTCAATAGAAAAAATGTAAATCCTAATGGATCTCAATTAATTGACAACATAAGAATATAATTTTTTATTTAATTGAGGATTCTTCTACTTGACTACCAAGAAGGGCTTGTGGATAGGCCAAAGGTTGCGTGGCTATTACTTAACTAGGCGGCTAAATGCAAGGTAGAATGGATGGCTTTGTGAAGTGATTACATAAAAATGGATCCTTAGGAGGACATTTTCATATATTGTTTTTTAGTATATTTAATTTTCTTAAGTTTGCCCTTTTATTTTATATTATTCGATTGTTCATTTAATCTTAGGGTTAAAATAATTTCAGTACTTAACCACATTTAAACACAATCATCGTGATATAGAGACTTTTATTCACTCTTTATTACTTGTGCAACACCACATATACATGGGTGTATACAATAGGATAAAAAACAGAGTGCTCTATTTGATTAGATGGACATGCTTTGAAAATTGAAGATAATAGTGATGTTTTGTTATCTTATCAGTTCTTTCCCTTTTGTTTTAACTCTTAGTTATGACTGTGTTCGTCCTGTATTAAGAATCTATTTATTTTTGTTATATAGCCAAGTAATTCTTTTGTATTGAGAATCATGATCAGGAAATTCTTGGTTGCTTTTTTTTTAGCTTCTTTATGTGATGGTCGCTCTTCAACAATGTCGTACATGTTCAATCTCAGTTTAACTTTAGCTCTGGATTCATTCAAGTTGTATCCATTAATGGCTTCCTTTGTTGCAACTTTGATAATTACCTCCTATAAAACTTCTTTTTGGCTCCTTTGATGTAATTTCTTCGGTTGGGATGTCACATTGTTA
Organism: Artocarpus hirsutus; assembly: GCA_946598075.1. Classification (NCBI taxonomy): domain Eukaryota; kingdom Viridiplantae; phylum Streptophyta; class Magnoliopsida; order Rosales; family Moraceae; genus Artocarpus; species Artocarpus hirsutus. The sequence goes on from CAMOHE010059587.1 coordinate 28,651, forward strand.
AAATTTATAAGAATTGTGTATCTTTGCATCTAGTATATATGACACCGTATTATAGAGTGTTATTGCCATAGTCTCTTTATCCATGCATCATGCATCTAGTATCCCTGCATCTCAAACAATATATACTATTCTTATCTTATCTCTTCATTTTCCCTATCCAATTTTTTGAAAATATATTTCATAGGTTTTTTTTTTCTTGAGAATTTTGCTTCAATTTTTTGTTGCCGGATTGGTTTAATAATTTTTCGCTGTTCAATGTTTTATCAAAGGTATAATCTTTGGGTTGTTGATATTCGGCTATCAATTACACGTGCTTGTTGCTTCAGAACTTTTTGTGTCTGTTGATTTATATTCTTCATCCATTTTTTTTCTCTTGATTTAAGAGGTAAGCTTCTTGATTGCGAGTGTGATAAATCCCACAAAAACGAATACATGTTATTGTTCTTGTTGTAATGTGAAATGTAAAATATGTAATCTGTCCATACGAAAATCTGTTGATTTCTTGTTTTTGACCTTCTAGATATGCGTTCTGGTGGATTTAGGATTTTTTTGTGTTGTTGGTTGTTTTTCTGTCTATGATTAAATTCTATTTGGAATTTTCTGCGGATCTAATATTCTGTTGCCTCAGTTTTTTTTCCCCTTTTCGTTTGAGGTTGAACCCCTTTTTTCTGGCTACGACTTGCAACATGTTTTTTTATTAATGATGGCAGAGAGTGATGCACTCAAGGTGGTTTCTTATGTAGCGTCTAGATGTTTATCTGCGCTTCATGTTGCTTTAATTAATAATATTTGTGATTTATTTGATGCTTGTAATGGTTCTTGCTGTTTTTTCCACTCTCTTAGGGAGACGGTGAGCAATTATGTTGGAAAACATCCTTGAAAAGTTTTATTAAATCATAGGGCGTCTCTCAGGACAACTTAAAAGTTTAAATCTATTTCTTTTAGTTTATATTTTTTTTCTGTTGATTTAGCTTAAGATTAAAAAGTGTATAATCAGTAGGGAATAACTTTAAAGGCATATTGATCAAGTTATTCTCAAGTTATATATATTATGAATTAGGTTGGGGAATTTGAACTTTGCATCTTGTAAAGGAGTCATGTATGAATTTATATGTATGTCTATAAACATACATAAAAAAATATTTAAAGAGGGAATTTTTTTTAAAAAATATAATAGGATAAAAATAGAGAAAAAAAAAATCAATTAAGCACATAATCTAAATACTAGAATTTAATAGGAAAAAACAAAATAAAACCCGAAAAATATCAAAAACTTATAAAAGGAACATATACATATACATAGGCTTTTTTGGGTGCCTCCATCGGTCCCTCAAATCTATTTGAACCGTTTAAATACTATTGGAGGATTGAGATTAACTGAGGGTATTGTGGTGGCATTTAAATGGGGTTCCCCAACACCGGTTGATTGTGTCATTAACTTTCAAAGAAAGGCATTTCAATTTGTGGGCAAGAGTAAATATCTAACCCGAACAAACACGGGAGTTGGGGGGAAAACGCTGAAACACAGCATTCGAAGGAGGAAATCCCTGACATTTAATGTCTTGTTTGGATTGAACAATCCAATAGTTAGTACAACACTTATTCACGCATATTTTGTATTTACATACTTGTTGCTCCTATCTTGTCTCATATTTTGTATTTACATACTTGTTGCTCCTATCTTGTCTTTCCTCATATAGCTTTATAAATATAGTATTTCAAAGCATGTGCATATGTACATCTAAGTTGTTGATTTTTTTTTTTTTTTATTGAAACAAGTTTAAGATTTGTTTGGATACGTAGTTTAAATTGAAGGTTTAAATTGGAAGTAGCAGTTTATATTTTATGGGGTAAAAATTTATAGCAACATTTTTAATTTTTTATTGATTAATTATTTGAGAGAAAGTTATTTCAATTGAGTAATTAGGCAAATAAAACAAGTTAACTATGAAAACTTCATTTGTTATTAGAGAATTGTGAAAGAAAAATATAAGCAGGGACTTGCCTAAGGGTAATCATTTTAATAGGAAAAAATTAGATGAAAGAAAGTCCTCAATATCATACATTTAAGATATAAAATTTTAAAAGAGATGCTTAAAGAATGGCAAAATAAAAAGATAAAATATTTAGGGAAGAAAAAAAAAGCTAAAAAGGATGGCGGAAATGAAAAAAAAAAAAGATAAAACATTTAGGGAATAAAAGCAAAAAAAAACGCAACTTTCCTTAAAAAAATAAAGTAGAAACACAACTAAAGTTATAAAACTGCTTTCAGATCTAATAAGCCTTGTGTTTCTAAACTAAGCAGAAATGGAAAAACACAGAAATAATAGAACCTAATATTTTTTAGATGATGAGAGACTAAAACGTAATTAATCACTTAATTATTTTCTGATTACATTTTCACATTTATGATTAAAAGACAATCTTTAAAGACATTGAAAAAAAAACTAACGTTAACTTATTCATAAACGTTATAAAATAAAATTCAAATTACATACATAAATACAACTTATAAGGATGTTGAGCCACCTTACTTAATAGATTAACCTTCTAAGATAGAAGCTCAAATTCTTAGCAAAATCCAAATTTCATGAAGGTATCAAAGCCATTTAAAGATTAAAAAAAGACCAATAAAAAGATTTTTTACTCATAGTAAATAAAAAAATAAAAAAAATTTACTGAATAAATCTTTTATTTATTACAAATATTTTCAAAATTTACTACGTCGATTAATAAGATTTGAAAATCTATTATTTACTACAATTTTCCTTTTAAAAAAAAAGAACTTGAAATCTTTAAATTCTTTGGTAACCATCTTTGAAATCGTGCCCTGTCATTGTGGTGACGTTCATGTTCTCCTACTTGTAAGTGTTTTTTTCTTTGTTTCACACGTAAGATTAAAAAGTAGATAAAATAAAAGGGGAACTAGTGCTCTCGTTTATGTTTTAACAGTATTTGTAAAGAAAAACAAGAAGGATGAAAAAGGATGGAAAAAAACATATACATATATTGAATTTTCTGAATGAGCTGTCTGTCTACTGAAGAGACGTTCTCGTCATTCCGTCTATGAAGTTCATGTGAACTTCGGCATAACACTGAACATGTGAATGAATGATTAAAAGTGTTCTACTGGTAGGTGTATTGTCAAACCATAATAAAATCTTTGAGATCATAATTTCATTGTTCTCTTATTTCATTTTAATTGCTATTTTGATTTCTAGTTACAATTTTTTTTTGTTGAGAATTTTTATAATTACAACATTAACATTACAAGTTTAGCTTCCCGGGTGTACTCATGCATAGAAATATTACTTGCTTTTTATTTCTTCAAAATTAATCTTTTCCCCAAATTTTGAGTTGTGTTTTTGGAACCCACTTGTTGCGCATTTTAATTCTCGTGTTGCGATGTCGTGGAATATCCACGGAATGAATAATTTTCCCTTGAAATAAAATGTCAGCATATATTGTCATAAAAACTCAAGATTGATGTATATACTTACGTCTATACGCGGTCAGGCTCACTCCACCACCCACCCCAACGGGTAAATGACTAAAAAAAAAAGCAAACAAACCTATGATACTTGTCCTGGAAAAGTTGTGATAGAAGGCACAAATATTTTATAAAAGAAATTGTAATATGTCTCTCAAAGTACGAAGACAAAGATCACACAAGAGAATGAAAAAATACGTTTTTTCTAAGTATTTTGGAATCGGCATGTAGTGTCGTGGCACGTGAAATTAAAGCCACAACACTAAAACAATAAAAACAACATTTTTGGGTGAGAGACCTAGCACCTCGGGATTGGGGAGAATTGGCGTTGGCATCGAGGGGCTAGTTCAAAAACGTGCATGCTCGACACTGTAGTGCCTGAAAACTGGCACTGCAGCACCTAACTGATAAGCTGATATACTAAACATGTGTAATTTTGAATTGTTTCAAGCAATTATGGTTAAGACGAATGCTTTCTTAGGAAATTAGGCCACTCACTTGCCCTCTCTATATATAGGGGAGGTCTATGGTGGAGTGCAAAATTATTCTCCACTAATAGAGAATAATTGAAGCATGATCCGAAGGTTGACATTCAATCCCAGCAAGGCTCTACATGATCTCACCCACATTGAATCATTGCCTAAATACAATAAAAATAATAAAAATAACGTTATGTATTTTTTTTTGGAAGGAAAAAACCATTATGTTCTAGTAATTAAAAAATTATCAAATAATCCTAATATTAACCACATCTTTTCGAAGGAATTAAACCATTTTAACAAATTAATACACATTAAAAAACTTGGATTATCACTAAAAAAAACCCCAAATTAAACCTAGATTAATCTAAAGATTTAGATTAAACTAATTTAACAAATCAAAGATCATCATTACACAATTTTTTTCACAAATAATACCACAAAATACTAGAGAAATCAACCTCAAAAACACAATTAAATTATACATTTAATTGTGCAATGCAAGGAAAAAAAATCAGTCTAAAATTCACAAGTTTCATAAAGATTTTCACTATATAATAGGAAAAACACATATTAATTTCAAAATTGAAAAAGCATAATTAGAAACACAGAATCTGGTGGCAGTGGTGACACCGTCTTGTAATCTGTGATGCTTAATTAACTCGTAATTTACCAGTAATAAGTATCTTGGGTATTTATACATTTAACTAGTACACGTTATTGAATTTTGAGCATACGAGCATGAGTACTCACTGTTTATAAGATTGAATCATGCATAAACATGCTTACATTCATAAATATGGCATTAAAATATTAATATATGACCTAACATGTTTTTAAAAAGTTCTAATTGTAGTGACAAACTTGGTTTCTCGGTAAAGAAGATTGGTGTACTAAACGGTTATGAATTGATTGGAAAGTGTTTTTCCATTTTAAATGCATTCTAAACTAATTGTTTTCCCCATTTATATATTTCAAAATCGAAAACTTTGACTGGAATTAAAAGTATGCAAAATGGTGCAATTTGATTGGTTTGTTGATTAGATTATAGCAAATCGAATTACTTTTGATTGTACTAGATTTAAGTGGCTAGCTATTAGCTAAATCTGCTTACTCAGCACTCTTTCGACATGTCAAACCTAAAAAAAAGATGGCAAAAGGGCCCAAGAAAGCTCCTTCCTTGTCTTACCTGATTTAGACTAAATCACATGAACTAGAATGTTTATTTTTGCATCTTTCTTTTGCAAGCAAGTCTAAAAACGTCTAGCAGTGTCCCCACTTTCACACCATTTTCCATGTCCTAAAGCTCACAAAAATCTTAAACAAGACCATAAAAATTCGGATCATACAAACCAGCCCCAAGTTTTCATCATCTTGAGCTTAAAAATCAAGTGTTTTGACCTCTAATAGAGACCTAACTTCAAGCCCCAAAAGGTAACCTCTATGTTTATGTTTCTTATGATGAAATGAAGTTTTTTTCTATTATATATGATTATAGATGTGAAGAAAGTAAACTAGGTTAGATTTGAGCTCAAACTAAGCTAGTTAAGTTAGTTTCTTTGTAAAATTGATAATCATAGGGAATCTGATTATTACCTTTTTTTATTGATTCAAAGTGTTTATTAAGTGATTTTGAATGCTTGTAAATAGGTATGAATTAGTTAGAATGTTATTTCTAAACTTATGAAAAGAAAATACAAAACTAGGTTAAGTGGAAAATAAAGTTTGCACAATGCTCAATTCTTGTGTATTGGGTTGTTTTTATAAGACTATATACTTTCCTCAATGATATTTAAAGTTTAGAAATGTTAATGATTCATTAAAAACTTGATTTGTCTAAAGAGTTGTAAAAATTATTATGTGTTTGATAATTTGTAATTAGCAACCAAGAATGTATGGAAATACATGTTTATTGAGATGATTGAACATTTAATTCTTATCTCTAATCAGAATTTTAGTGATATAGTATGTTCCTTGGCTAAAAGTGTGCATTGTAACATTTTTATGCTCAACCCATTTTATGTCTGAATTAATGTAAAGCCATTGTAATTTGAAATTATAACCTAGATCAATGAGTTTGGTTTATGAGAAATTAAATGGTATATGATTTTATAATGTTAGGCCTTTAGCACTTCTTATCTTTTAAGAGGACTGATCTTCTCACTCAACACAAATTAGACTCGAGATAAGTAGAAACTACTATTTATTGCATCACAAGAACTATGTCTATTATGTTTTAAGGTACATTGATTAGATTGTTGTTATTTGGGAATAATATAGTTTGTTGAAATTGTTGGGTTTTATTGGATTTTATGATTCAAATAAGCAGCAAAAAATTAAAATTAATTTCCACAAAACCCTCGCAAGATCCATGCAATTCAATTAGATTGATAAGAAAGTCATTGAATCTTACTAGGATGACAAAAGGGGCGAGATTTCTAGAAGGAAGAGAGCAGGTTCACTCTAGTGACACCCTAACTTATGCTTTTTGTATTTGGGTTTGGATTCAGACGTTGTTACTCAAAGCAATGCCCTCAACATGTATCCACACAAACAGACTCTCTCAAAAACAAATTGATATGCTAACACCCTCTCCTTACGATAAATGACTCTCTCTCTAATTTTATGGTTTTTAATGTTCTCGCCTTTTAGAATAAGAGAACGCCTTCTTTTTCATAATTCAGCTGGAAACCCTAAAACAAATATATATATATATATCTATTGACTTCGAGATAGTGTCAGATTTTATCTAGGGTAAATGTAATTCAAATATGATTCAGAGATTCTAGACAATGTTTGTAATTCAAATATGATTAAGAAAATCTAGATAATGTCTATAATTCAAATATGATTCAGAGAATCTATATAATATCTATAATTCGAATATGATTTAGAGAATCTAGATAATGTCAGATTCAATGAGCCTAGACATATTTAGTACATCGAATCTGGACATTATTAGGTTCATTAAACCTAGACACAGTAAACCCAAAATTCGTTTTTGGTCTGTTCTAAGTGTGTGACCCTGTAGGTTCACAAAACGTCGATAGTGGGCTTGAAATTCTATTTCTGGCCCACAAATCATAAATGGCCTCTAGCAAGACATTATGATTACCCAAGTTATGCGTATGTCAATAATCCGACATAACCTAATCTACAATAATTATTAAAGTCCTTTTGTCACTAGATGCCTTGATTGAACGTAAGGCATGGTTTATGTCATCTTTATACTATTCATTCATATTATTTCTCAATCTTAAGTAGAGTGATATTGATAACCCTTATCAATTCATTCCAGTATGGCCATACATTTTACTTTAGTCTACGAGGGACAAATTCCTTCTTAATCACTCACATTCCTCACATGATTCACTCTATATCCACAACAATCCATTTCATCATCCTGTTAAAGATAATATTAGATTGTGTCAAAATATAGAACTTATCATGTAGAAAACCATGGTGATTTTAGGTCAAAGGACTAGGATAATACTATTGTGATGAGAATCACTTATGACAATTATCTATGCAGTATTCTCATAGTGAGTCGATCCAATACATCATTTCTCAAATATGTATCTATGAGTTGACTTAGTATCTTATACACATGATTAGTAAAACATAATTATCAATCAAGCTTCATACTAGTCTTCATTCATTATTATCCCAATAATAAT
>CAMOHE010059587.1:36316-50594 GCA_946598075.1 Artocarpus hirsutus
TAATAACTGACTAGGGATAATTTAGAATAGAATTCAATTTTCACCTAAGAGTTTTACTATCAAGTCACATAATTGATGACCTTAGGCAGAATTAACTATTCATAGAATTAGAATAAAAAACAATAATGAAAATGCCTCTTTATTAATAAAGTGCACATATAATGAAGTCAATATATAGTCATTACATAATTGGCCTAGGGCACATCACTGACAATCTTCCACTTACACTAGGTTCAATCAATATTGTATCTAATACCCATGGACCTAGTATGACTCTCATTCTTAGGCTGTGGAAGAGGCTTAGTAAGTGGATCGGCAACATTGTCATTTGTAAGTACTCTACATATCTTCACGTCTTCTCTCTCAATGATTTCTCGAATGAGATGATAACGCTTGAGTATATGTTTGGATCGCTTATGTGATCTAGGTTCCTTATTCTGTGCTACGGCCCCGTTATTATCACAATACAAGTCTATTGGATCTGATATACTAGGAACAACACCCAAACCAATAATAAACTTTGTGATCCAAACTGCTTCCTTAGATGCTTCTAAGGCGGCTATAAACTTAGCTTCTGTTGTAGAATCAACAATAGTGTCTTGCTTTGAACTTCTCCAGCACACTGCACCTCTATTCAAATAGAACACATAACCTAACTATGATCGAAAGTCATCCTTGTCGGACTAGAAGCTGGCATCTGTGTAACCACTTACAACAAGCTCATCTTCCTTTCTTCCATACACTAAGCATGCATCCTTAGTTCTACTCACATATTTAAGGATATTCTTGACTGTTGTCCAATGACTTTCACCTGGATCTGATTGGTATCTGCTGGTTATGCTTAAGGCATATGAGACATCAAGTCGAGTAGATAACATTGCATACATGATAGATCCAATGGCAGAAGCATATGGTCTCAATCATCCTGTGTCATCGGTCATTGAGTCTTGCTGAGACTAATTCCATGTGACATTGGCAAGAATCCCTCTTGGAATCTTGCATACTAAACTTATTCAATACCTTGTCAATGTATGTACTTTGACTTAGGCCAATGAGCCTCTTAGATCTATCCCTATAGATCTTGATGCCTAGAATATAGGCAACTTCACCTAAGTCTTTTATTGAAAAACAATTCCTTAACCATGATTTAACATTTTGTTGAGTAGGGATATCATTTCGAATGAGTGATATGTCATCAACATATAGCACTAGAAAGACTATTGCACTCCCACTAACCTTCTTATAAACACAAGGCTTATCTTCATTTTTAATGAAACCAAACTCTTTGATTGCTTCATCAAAACGAAGATTCCAACTCCGAGATGCTTACTTCAATCCATAAATGGATCTTTGAAGTTGGCAAATCTTTCCAGAATTCTCAGGACTAACAAAACCCTCGGGTTGTGTCATATACACATCCTCAAGTAGGTTTCTATTAAGAAACGCTGTTTTGACATCCATTTGCCAAATCTCATAATCATAGTATGCAACTATGGTGAGGAGAATCTGAATGGATTTAAGCATAGCAACTGGTGAAAAAGTTTTATCATAGTCTATACCATGTGTTTGCTTGAAACCTTTTGCAACCAGTCTAGCCTTAAAGGTATGTACATTGTCATCCATGTCTGTTTTCTTTTTGAAAACCCATTTGCACCCAATAGTCTTTAAACCATCAAGCGGATCAATCAAAGTCCATACTTGATTATCATACATGGATTGCATCTCTGACTTCATGGCTACTAGTCATTTATCACAGTCAGGGCTACATGGCCTCTTGGTAGGATGTGGGCTCATTTTGATCCACAATCATTACATCATTATTATCAGTTAAGAGAAATCCAATCTCTTAGGGCTTTGACGTGTCCTACCAAACCTCCTCGGGCCTTGTGCTACTTGTGTGGGCTCAACAACTCCTTATTGATCCAGTTGAGATTCCACATGTGGTTCAATGCTACTTTGTGGTTCTTGAATTTCTTCAAGTTGAACTTTACCTCCACTGGTCCCTTTAGAAATGAATTCTCTTTCTAAAAAAACACCATTCTGAGCAACAAATACTTTGTTCTCAGAAGCATTATAGAATTAATATCCTTTAGTTTCTTTAGGATATCCCACAAAAAGGCATTTGTTTGATTTGGGTGCCAATTTATCTGAAGTTTGACACTTCACATAAGCCTCACATCCCCAAATCTGAAGAAAAGACAAACTAGGCGACTTCTCGGTCCACATCTCATATGGTGTCTTTTGAACCACCTTTGATGGAACTTTGTTTAGCATGAACGCAGTAGTTTCTAGAGCATATTCCCAAAAGGATATTGGAAGATCTGACCGACTCATCATAGATCAAACCATAGCTAATAAAGTTTGATTTCTCCATTCAGACACACCATTCCATTGTGGTGTTCCTGGTGGAGTTGATTATGAGACTATCCCACAATCTTTAAGATGATCAATCAATTCTTGGTTTAAGTATTCACCATCTCGATCTGATTGAAGTGCTTTAATAATTTTATCAAGTTGATTTTGTACTTCATTTTTGAAAATTTTGAACTTTTCAAAAGATTCAGATTTTTGCTTCATTAAATAGATATAGCCATATCTACTGAAATCATCTATGAAAGCAATAAAGTATTGAAAACCTCCTATAGCAGTAGAACTTAATGGTCTATATGCATCAAAATAAACAAGGCCCAATAAGTCATTAGCCCTTTCACTATGTCCAATAAAAGGTGTCTTAGTCATTTTGCCTAATAAACAAGACTCATATACTTCAAATTATTCAAAATCAAATGAATTCAAAAGCCCATGTTGATGGAGTTTTGAAATGCGTTTCTCATTTATATGTTCCAAATAACAGTGCCAAAGATAGGTAGGGTTTAAATCTTTAGATTTAAACTTCTTTGTATTAACATTATAGATGGACTTTTCATTTGTGTTTTAAATGTTCAAAACATAAAGACCATTCGTTCATGAAGAATATCCATAGAAAATGTTATCATGGTAAATGGAGCATTTATTATTCCTAATAATAAACTCAAAACCTTCCTTGTCCAAACAAGAAACAGAAATAATATTCCTACTCATAGTAGATGCATAATAACAATTTTCTAAACTTAAAACAAGTCCATAAGGCAAAGTCGACTCATATGTTCTTACAGCTAAAGCAGCAACTCTTGCTCCATTTCTAACTCGTAGGTCTACTTTGGCTTTGGCCAAGGTTATACTCCTCTTAAGACCCTATACATTGGTACAATGTGAGATCCAGATCCAGTATCTAATACCTAAGAATCAGAAGTAGACAAATTGACTTCTATAACATAAATACCTAAAGAAGTAGTCGCATTACTCTTTTTGTTCTTCAGATAATCCAAATAGAGCTTGCAGTTTCTTTTTCAATGACCAGGCTCATTGTAGAAAAAGCATACTCCTTCCTTTGGTGGTTTAGCCTTAGGTTCAGGATTGGGCTTGAGGTTAGGCTTAGGTTTCTTGAAGTCCTTGGAAGCCTTATTCTTGCTCTTACCCTTTCCTTTCCTTTTCATACCTTTCCTTTTATTAACCATCAGAACATCTTTGGTATTTTTGATTTCTATTTAGCAGTCTTAAGCATCCCATGCAACTCAGAAACAGTCTTCTCCATATTATGCATGTTGTAGTTCATAAAAAACCCATCATATGCATCTGGCAAAGATTGCAAAATGATGTCAACAGCCAACTCTTGGCTAATCTCAAGACCAAGTTTCTACAAATAATCAAGGTGACCCTTCATCTTAAGAACGTAAGGACTCATTGAATTGTTAGCAGTCAACTTGCACGAGCGTAATGCCTTTAAGGTGGCAAACCTCTTAATTCTAGCTTTCTCTTGGAACATTTCCTTGAGATGGCCTATCATGGTATAAGCCTCTATTTCCATTAGTTGCTTCTGAAGCTCTAATTCCATGCTACCAAGCATGAGGCAAGTGACATCAACAGAGTCATTGAGATGCTTACTGTGAGCATCCTTTTGAGCTCTAGGAGCATTAGTAGGTGGTTCATCAGGGATAGGTTGATCGATGACATATTCTTTCCTCTCTTGCTTAAGAACAATTCTCAAGTTTCTTTACCAGTGAAGGAAGTTAGTCCCATTGAGCTTATCCTTCTCAAGGATCATTCGTAGTGACAAGTTAGATGTGGTGTTTAATGGCATTATCTACAACAAATATATACATAGAGTACTTAGCATTTTATTAAACAATTTTTAATGAGGCATAATTAAAATCCCACTAATTTTATCAAATTAATAACCTTCAATATTAATTTGGCAATCACAACAATTGTAATTTTAGTGGGCCAAGATCCATATTTCACCTCACTTTAAGTAACATTTGGCTTATTACTTAAAGTATGGTTATTTAGGTAGGTAACACTTTACCAATTACATTTTATGTAACTCTTGGATAAATATGGGATTTCACATCACATGTCCTGACTAATTAAAATCCAATCTAATGCCCTAGGTCCAAAACCGTTTTGATAACCTAGTTAAGTCTAACCATTTCAAACATATGGATATTACTATTATCCATCTTGTCTTACCTAGATGGCTTAACACAGCCTGCTTTGGTCCATCTTGTCTTACCTAGATGGCTTAACACATCCTGCTTTGGTAGAACCTATGTTTAGCAATCCAAGTCTTGACAAGTGTTGAATTATGGGAGGCATTTTAATGATTTAATATTAAGTGAGGGTTCTACTTTATTTTTATTTTATTGTTTATTATTATGTCACATCACATACATATCATCTTATACATAGCATCACATACATAGTATAATAATAACACAATAAGCGTGTCATAGCATGACCTAAATCTAGATTGATCTTTATAAGCCAATATGAAGGTTTATGGTCAATCCTTGGTAATCTTCATCTCCATGGATTTCCTTATATTGCCATGAATGGACTCCATCTTGAGCCTCCATCTTGAACCTCCATTTATCTTGATCTTGGGCTTTGATTTTACATTACAAATTGCAATCTAAACTATTCTATTTCTACCAAATAAATAAATAAATTACAACAAATTAAAAAACGACATGCAGGTTGTATTTAAAATTACAAACCCAAAACAAAATTAAATAAAACCTACCAATCACATTGGTATAAAATGGCCATGCTATACACCATGCAATTCACACTAAACACATAAATATAATAATATAATTTTATTAAAGTTAAATTTTTATTATAACTAAAACGATTTATGTGACAAATCAATTCGGGGTCAAGAGGCAGCGCCTCTTGTAGGGCAGCGGTCCCGCTAGTCGGTTAGTGGGTGGGGTTCAAGGGATAGTGCCCCTTGTGGGGGCTCAAGGGCAGCACCCCTAGAAGGTAAATGATGGACCTTACTCGTTTGAATGAGTTGCTACCTAAATCTATTGATTTTAATTAATCAGATTACCTAATCTGTTTATAACAGAATTAATTAATCTATGTTTAACACTTAAACGGATTCATGAAATTTATTGGTCTGTTCTAAATCGATCATCCTTGTTTAACAATTAAACAGACCCTATTATATATATTAATCTATTCAAAATAGATTATCACTGTTTAACATTTAAACAGTTTGCACCTTAATAAAACTGAAAATAGATTTACAGTATATCGTTTGATCATCTTAAAATAGATTACTTGATTCTTGTTAAATTGTAATATTAATCAAATTAACAACAACAGGTTACAAGAAACAATAAACATATTAATCAAATTAACACGGTAAAAACATTTAATTAAATAAAACCTCAAACATATTAATCTAATTAATGTATAAATCATATCCACGCATATCACATATACATAGAATCATGTAAAATCAATTTAATCAAATTCGCAAGTCGCTCTGATACCACTGTTGGGTTTTGTTGGTTTTTGTTATTCAAATAAGCAGTAGAAAATTAAAATTAATTTCTACAAAACCCTCATAGGATTCATGCAATTCGATTAGATTGATAAAAAAGTCATTGAATCTTACCAGGATGACAAAAGGGGCAAGATTTTCTAGAAGGAAGAGAGCGGGTTCACTCTGGTGGTACCCTAACTCGAGCTTTTCGTATTCGAGATCGGATTCAGACGTTGTTACTTAGAGCAACACCCTCTACAGGTATCCACATGAACAGACTCTCTCAAAATGAATTGATGTGCTAGCACCCTCTCCTTATGGTAAATGACTCTCTCTCTAATTTTATGGTGTATAATGTTCTCGCCTTTTAGAATAAGAGAATGCCTTCTTTTTCTTAATTCAACTAGAAACCCTAAACAGATATATATATATATATATATCTATTGACTTTGAGATAGTGTTAGATTTTAACTAAGGTAAACTATAATTCAAATATAATTCAGAGAATCTAGACAATGTCTATATTCGAATATGATTCAGAGAATTTAGATAATGTCTATAATTCGAATATGATTCAAAGAATCTAGATAATGTCAGATTCAATGAACCTAGACATATCTAATACATCAAATTTGGATATTATCAGGTTCATTGAACCTAGACACAGTAAACCCAAAATTTGTTTTTGGTTTATCCTAAGTATGCCACCCTATAGGTTCACATAACGTTGATAGTGGGCTTAAAATTCTATTTCTAGCCCACAAATCATAAGCGGCCTCTAGCAAACATTATGACTACCTAAGTTATGCGAATGTCAATAATCCAACGTAACCTAATCCACAATAATTATTATAATCCTTTTGTCATTAAATATCTTGATTGAACATAACGCATGGTTTATGTCATCCTTCTACTATTCAATCACATTATTTCTCAGTCTTAAGTGGACTAATATTGATAACCTTATCAATTCATTCTAGTATGACCATACACTTTACTTCAGTCTAACTTATCGAGGGGCCCATAGATATCTTTCTCATAATAAATGAGGGACAAATTCCTTCTTAATCACTTACATTCCTAACATGATTCACTCAATATCCAACAACAATTCATTCCATCATCCTGTTAAAGATAATATTAGATTGTGTCAAAATATAAAACTTGTCATGTAGGAAATTATGGTCATTTCAAGTTGGTAGTGGGCTTAAAATTCTATTTCTGGCCCACAAATCATAAGCAGCCTCTAGCAAGATATTATGATTACCCAAGTTATGTGAATGTCAATAATCCAACATAACCTAATCCACAATAAGTATTTAAGTCCTTTTGTCACTAGATGCCTTCATTGAATATAAGTCATGGTTTATGTCATCCTTATACTATTCAATCATATTATTTCTCGATCTTAAGTAGAGTGATATTGATAACCCTTATCAATTCATTCCAGTGTGGCCATACATTTTTACTTCAGTCTATGAGGGACAAATTCCTTCTTAATCACTCACATTTCTCACATGATTCACTCTATATCCACAACAATCCATTCCATCATCCTGTTAAAGATAATATTAGATTGTGTCAAAATATAGAACTTATCATGTAGGAGACCATAGTGATTTCAAGTCAGAGGACTAGGATAATACTATAGTGATGATAATCACTTATGACAATTATCCATGCAGTATTCTCATAGCGGGTCAATCCAATGTATCATTTCTCAAATATTTATCTATGAGTTGACTTAGTATCTCATACACATGATTAGTAAAACATAATCATCAGTCAAAATTCATACAAGTCTTCATTTATTATTATCCTAATAATAATGACCGACTAGGGATAATTTAGAATAGAATTCAATTTACACCTAAGAGTTTTACTATCAAGTCACATACTTGATGACTTTAGGTAGAATTAACTATTCATGGAATTAGAATCAAAAACATTAATGAAAATGCCTCTTTATTAATAAAATGCAAATGTAATGAAGTCAATATATGGTCATTACATAATTGGCCTAGGACACATCACTAATAGAAATGCATTCAAGATTCATGACATTTACATTAGAACATGTGATATGATCAAAAAGACAATGAGATTTTTAACTAAAATTGGGGTTTGGTGCTTAATTGGTGGTCAAGTAGGCATGGGACACGGGACCGACTGACCCAACAAAGAATGATGAATACTTTGAGAATGAAAAACCAAGATAAGAAAAGCTACAAAGACAGAGACTGAATACAGCAAATACTTGAGGTCTAATGACCAAGATGGAAACCCCATATTATTATTACTACATTGGCCAAATTATGATGAACAAGTTCCAAAAGCTTCGGTTTTTCATTACTAGTTAAGTACCATACTCCAAGGGTACTTGAAAGAAGAAAAAATTGTTGAAATAAAACTGATAAAAGAAAATGTCTGATTGCATTCGCATTCAATGTTTATGTTCATGCATTAGTTTCTACTTACTGAACTTTTAGCTCATCATAGTTCTTACGATGTAGGTGAGGGTGTATAGGGTTAGGGGTTGACCAAGTATTTGAGGTCAAAGATCGCATAAATAAATATGAAAATCACATAATTTGTGGTGTTTTAGCATATAGCACCACTGTGCTAGAAATTGAGGCTATGGCATTGGAATAATGCAAATTTCACTTACAAGATGAGGTGCTATGTGGCTAACGCCTTGGCGCTTTGTTGTCTAAGCATTTTCAGTGCAATATGCACGATGTCGTAGCCTTGGAAAGGTAGCGCTTGCTAATATTAAAGTTTGTATGATTCCGAATCAGTCTAAATTGTTGTGATGTTTTGTTGTATGCTTTCATACATGTAACGCCCCTTTACGGGCGCCATAGGAGACGTTGCTTTTATCGTTAAACTTAATAATTATTGATAAGAAGTTCGAAAGAAACAACAGCACTCAAAGAAATATCCCAGGAAATACATCCATCAAATTTTTTCTTTAAAAAAAACTACTTACTGGATTTAACTTCTCTCACCTCGGTTAGCCTGACAAACATCTAAGGCATTCAGCTGAACGATCACCTACAAAAAACTTAGTTTACAGAAACAAATATTTAACAAATACAAACTCGCACATATAACACAAACACTCTTAACTTCTAATCAAACAACTAATTAAGACTAATTACAAAGAAATAAACTATATAGCGTATTCTTTAATCAATAACCTAAGAAACCAAAAATTTAAATATAATTTACATTCAAGAAAACATATATTCATAAGAATATATAACAAATAGAACTGAGTTTCAAACAAATAAAAATACGAAACCTAATATATTAAATTTTTTTTAAGTTTAAATTCCTTTCATGACATGACTCTATTTTCGATTCAACACTTTTTGCACACATGTCCATCCTTGTCCTCCATTCTATACATCCTGCATCTTATCCTCATTTGTAACATGATATAACGAAGTAAGCATAAGCTTAGTAAGTACACGTTCCTATCTCACAATATAAAATATTTCATAAAAATCATTACATAACATTTCAATCATTAATCATAGTAGTGCATGAGACACAAGTTTATATAGAACATATCTTATAATTTAAACTTTCATATTAAAACATCATTTATTTTATCTTTAGGAGCCCAAGCATTACACCATTAATATCATAGACGCGTCGTCATGAAAGAAATGGGGTAGTTGGTCCTAAACCAAACATGACAAGTCCAAACCTTTGGGACATCATAAACGTAAATATAGGGTTTGCAATGCTTAATTAAGTGATACATATTTATAAATATATCTTTAACATACCTCGTCATTGAAACATCCATTAAACCTTTTTGTTGCAACAAGAGTTTTCATGAGAAGACAATATTTAAAAACAAACTTAAAAATGATCATAAAACAAATTCTCAAAACCTTTTTTTGTAAACTTTTATCGTGTTCAAGTGAGAATGTACTTACTTAACTTGCTTGCTTGCTTACTAAACCTTAAATCTAGTGACATTGTTGCAGCTCTGGGTGTGCTTGCTTTTTGGAGTATTCATGTCAATCATTCATATAATAAATAAAATTAATATTCATCTTTATACTATTATTTAATATCATATTATATCATCATATATTATTCTTAACAAAGCAAAGCATCTTTGAGTCACAAACATACACTTAAAGTCAAGAAATATAAAGACAGAAAAATTGACCTTTAATCACTTAGAGAAATTAATCTCAACTTATAAGCATGAATAAAGTGTAAGAATTATTCCATAACATAGCTAACATATATAAACATCATTCAAATTTTCTTCTCTTGAAAATTTGATTTATAATACATTTTTTCAATTTTCAAAACATTCAAGTAAATCTACCAATCATAAAAACTAACTGACCTTCAAGGATTCGTAACCCTATATCTTTCAATTCACATTCAATTAAAGCATAAAAATTTGTAGGACTAAAGTTAATATATATATATATATATAATGCTCAAATTTTTCTTTAGCCATAAAAATTTCATTGTTAATTAAAATAAAGCACAAAATTAATACTACAAAATCTGCCAACAAAGCCTGGGCAATGAGTAGTCCTAATTAGAAATTATGTATTAAATTATTTATGCCATAAAATACCTTATAAAAATTACTACACATAATAGACATATAAGTTATGACATATCCAAAATTCAGCTTCAAATAAATTTGGAGTAATTCAAAACACATGTTTGAATTCAAAGTTAATGTTAATACCAGACATGTTGAACAGCAAACATATTTCATTCAAACATTTTTATAAACTGAAATATACATGATATGCCTCTAAAATTTTTATGTGGCATGTTTAACATATAAATAGACATTAAAAAAATAATAAATCATGTAAAACATGTTTAACAATATGATTCATCGTCTCATGAATTACATAGAGCATATTAGGCAGACATTTATAACCATTGAGTACTTGAAAATCAATGAATTTTATCTTAAAACATAACAAGGATATGAAGCTGAAAATTTTTAAACATTTAATTAACATGTCAACAATAATTTATAATTTTTTACATAATCGAAAGATGCCTTTTGCCCTATAAAATAGACTCTATAAGACATAAATACAAATCTCTCAACAAATAAAATTCCGTGGGCAGTGTTTAATTGCAAGCTCATAACCCTAAAAACATTTTGAACAAAAATTTATAAAAAATCCTAGATATTTATAACATATATATACACATCATATCCAAAAATCATCGAAAAATAAAATCATTGGATTCCAAAACGTTATTGATAATCTTATCGATTAATCGAAAACCCTAAAATTCTCATATCGCACTCTAATAACAAAACCTTATTTTCATGAAATTTCATGATATCATATAAACAAAAATGCTTTCATCGATAAAATAACATAGTTATAATCAAAGTAATAAACAAAATAATTTATTTTTCATACGAACATACATGTATACACATTCACAATATAAAAGAATAATTTTCTAAAAAAGTTTGTCATTAAACAACATATATCAATCATAAAAATTCAAAACCATGAAAACCTTGAAACTATACCTTAAATTTTTATGTTTTTTTCAATAAATACGAAGACTTGCATACAAAGTCACCAAAAAAAATTCCTTCTACTTTGGCTTGAAAGAAAATAAAAGTAATGAATTCTTTGAGAGATAAAATCTTGAAGAAAACAAAATTCTAAACTAATGTCATGTGAGGTTTAAGGAAGAAAAAAGAGCATAAAAGCATGGAGGAATATGAGAAAAGATGGAGGCAAGAAAAAAGGGTAGGAATAATATGTGTGCTTGAAGCCACATATTTATAGCATAAGTAACCCTAATCCTACTCTAATTAGGTTTCTCCTTTTTTTTTTTTAAATGAGTAATCCAAATTTAATTAGGTTTTCCTTTTTTTAGATGAGTGTAATCCTAATCTAATTAGGTTTTCTTTTTTTCTTTTTCTTGTTCTCTTTTTTTCTTTCTTTTTCTTTTCCCACGGCAATTGCCATTTTCTTTTTTTAAAAAAAAATACACAATTGCCATTTTTTTAATAAGTTTACGTATATGTGCTTATAATATAATATAATGTAATTTTTATATCCAACAATAATGTTGGCTCCCATGACCCAAAAAAATTAATTTACACATGTAATTATCATTACATCATAAATATTATAAAAATAAGAAAATATGCAACAACATTCATATTATCATCAAGAATATAACTCTAGGGCATTGTAAAAATTATAAATTTAGGGCAAATTGAAACTCTTTAAAACAATAAATACTTTAAACTTATCATCATTTTTGACATGAACATTCCGAGCATATTGATCCCTCGTGGCCGTCACGTATAACGTTACTAAATAAAAAGTTAATTTACTTAACATAAATAATAATAGCACTTAAAATATCACATTCTAATATTAGATTAACATAAGTGTTGATAAAAGAAAATGACAAGCATTACAATACAAACCTAAACACCTATTAGAAACAAACATATATATTGTAATAGTTGTGTTTTATCATGAAAGGATATCTTTATGTGAAAGGTTGTATGTGTTTCAATGGTTGTACCCATTTATGAAAAGATATCCATGTTTTTTTTATTTTGTAGAAATTTTCATATTTCATATTTTGTTCTAGAACACCATATTATTGCTAGATATTATATTCAAGGTTTGTTATATCTTGGGGGTAATTTACGATCAAATCCTGTTAGAAAACTTAGTAGTAAAGACAAATAAGACCTTAAAAGAAAGTATTCTATATGCCTCGTATTTTATATGCCTCAAACCCGTTACTTGTTTCCAGATTTTCTCACTTATATTTCTTATTTCTACCACAAATTCTCCAACATCATGGTCACTATTTACGGATACAATTCCTCTGCTGTGCTATTCATGGTTATTATTAATGACACTATTTATCGTTTACATCATTGCCTACATAGTATCGAAACTATTCATATAGAATCTTGTGTACTATTCACGGTTATTGTTCACTAATGGTGTAAGTGCTTATATCAGCATCTAATAATTGGTTTTTGGTATATACATATTAGTTACCAATTCTTGGTAGACAATCACAATTTGATCTTTCATAACACGAAACAAGTCCATGAATTATTGCAAGAGCTAGCGGTGAGCTTAGTTAGATACAGATAAATTAGTATCCCAGCAGATGCTGCATTGTGAACTCCTTGTGCTTTTTTCATTGTATACATTTGATATCTTTATTCCAATTGCAATTCCAATTGGGGTAAGAAGAAAAGCACCGTAAATGTAATAGCTCGAGCTTTCAACTTTCATGCAAATTAGCAAAAGTAGAATTTTAGCTATAAAACAAATGAAACGATGGGGATCGCCTATATTTACTAACAAGATACTGAAATAGAAATCAAAGATTAAAAAAAAAAAATACCTGAGCTATGCAACCTCCAAGCCCGTGCCCTCAAAAAGTTCATGGAAAGTCAGAGCCGCCACTAAAGGCCTTATAGTTTTAGGACTCTGCGAAGCACCCAAAGAAATTCCTATGATAACCGAGTGTACCTCAATACCTGTAGGTGAAATTACGGAAAAATGAGATACTGCAAAAAGTGGAAATAAGGTCGAGGCGTGCTAGGCACTGTCTTAAAGAGAGATTCCGCTCCTCTCGGCTAATATTCGGATGCAGAACAGGATTCACGACTGTCTAACCTGCAGGATACAACAACCTGAGCTTTGTGAGGGTGCACTCCCAAACACTCAGCTCTAGAAACAGCTATATGGATTTTGAACCTCTAGCAAGAATATATAGAATGAACCAAGGATATAACAAACTAATGAATAGTTTGAGAACATTTTTATTTATTTAATAACACAATACTAGAGCTTGTAATAGTAATAGAGTTTCGAAGGAAAAGAAGTAGATAAGATGCTTTGAGCTCTTGTCACGCCCCGGAGTACGGGAGGTGACGTGGTGGTTCAATTAAATTAACTAAGTAAAGATTTGGTTAAAAATCAGGGTTTTAGAATGAAATTTATGAGTAAAAGGTGATAATTTTAAAAATCGTTTGAATAGAAAGGTTAAAGAAATAAATGAATCATCATAATAATTAAACAAATAGAAATAACATTAAAATAATTAATTATGGGGTGGAACGCGTATGAGTCCCACTAGCCCACATATTGTGCACACACATATGGTACTGACAATATTATGATACAACCACAGTCCAGAATGAAAAAGAAGTTAAATTCTTACATGCCTTGAATAGTAAATTAACCTACCAAATACTTCTACTGATCATAAGTCCGGTCGGCGGACTCTTCTCCAAACCTATGCTGATATCCACCTAGGGTTAAGATTTTAAAACAGATAAAATGTGAGCGAAAGGCTCAGTAGGACTATATTTGAAAATTATTTGAC
>CAMOHE010059604.1:0-12122 GCA_946598075.1 Artocarpus hirsutus
GGGAGGTGGGTAGGGGGGGGTGGTGGGTGGGGCAAGGGGGAAGAGAAGAGAGAGGGAGGGGGAAGAGGAGAGAGAGAGAGGGAGGGGGAGGAGGAGAGAGAGGGAGGGGGAGCTTACCGGCGGTGAGTAGGCAATAGCAGCGTGGTGGAGATGATGGCGGCGGAGGGAGGTTAGATTTTAGAGAGAGAGAAAGAGGGATTTGAGAAAGAAT
This sequence comes from Artocarpus hirsutus, assembly GCA_946598075.1. Classification (NCBI taxonomy): domain Eukaryota; kingdom Viridiplantae; phylum Streptophyta; class Magnoliopsida; order Rosales; family Moraceae; genus Artocarpus; species Artocarpus hirsutus. The sequence continues at coordinate 212 of CAMOHE010059604.1, forward strand.
GTGAGGAATGAATGAGAGAGAAGGCGCGCATACAATTATGAATGGGGGAGGCACGAATTTCAAAAATTGAAGGGGGAAAAATGAGCATCTTCCATGACAGTTTTGACAAAAACTGTCGCAGAAAACTTACTCTTCCATGACGGTTTTTGTCAAAACCGTCGTGTAAGACTGATCTTCCACAACGGTTTTCATAAAAACCGTCATGGAAGATATTGCTTTTCACAGCGTTACGAACGCTGTGAAAAGCTTTCTACGACGGTTTTGTCAAAAATCATCGTGAAAAAATACTGCTTTTCATAGCATTTTTAACGCTATTAAAAGCTTTCCACGACGATTTTTGCAAAAACTATCTTGGAAAATACTGCTTTTCATACCTTTTTCTATGACGGTTTTTGCAAAACCTATCGTGGAAAATACTTTCTACAAAAACCGTCGCAAAAAATTGTCTTAAATATTTCTTACACGCATAATATTCTTTGCTGCCCAGGGTGGCCAGCCCATGTGTTAAGCATCCAATGACCTATAATGTATACCTTATCTCTATTTTCACCAAAATTTAACTATAGATAGATATACAAATATTGAAAAATGCAATAAATTAAAGAAAAATGTTACAAATAAATTGACATATATACAAATTATTGATGCTCATCTTTTTATCTTTTTTTTCATTGGTTCTTCAATACATCTCCATTCCAAATCTTCACGAAGCGAGTGCAAAACATCATCTTGGCAATCCCTTTGTGAATGAAGGGATGTCTGCGCAATCTTTATCAACTTCTTCACTGTCGATAACTATTCTTGGCTTTGTCGGGACAACTAGAGACAACTCCATGTCTTGGGGATCTATAGTATAAAAAACTTGGATTGCTTATGATGCCATAATGAAGGGATCATTCCTGTATCCCAATCTTCTAAAGTCAACCATCGTGATACCGTCATCGTCATTCTTAACATAGTTATTATTAGCCTACTTGCACTTAAAAAGTGCTATGCGTAATCCTCCATAATCAAGTTCCCAAATATCTTTAATGAAACCAAAGTAGTTCATGGTCCCATATACCGGATTCTTGTCCTCGGCGAAGGCAATATGCATAGCCTCAGCACGGAGAGTCACACTGCTATTTTGCACCAGATGCTTCTCATCCCTTTCGCGAGTGTAGAAAGTGTAACCATTTATAGAATATGATGTGTACCTTGTAACTACTGACGACAGTCCTCTAACTAGGTTCTTCAACTCCTGTGACATGCCTTTATCTTGTGATGTGGAGCACTTGCCATAGATGTGTGCTATAATCCACAACCGAAAGGTCCGGTTGTATTCATCTTGCAACCACTTCTCATTTTTTGCTCTTTTTGGGAAAGTTTTTTTCGTTCATGTGCACCTTAATGAAAGACTCCACTTCATTAGCATTGTGCAAGACATAAAGACAAGCTTGCTCCCACTCCTCTCGATTTATTGATGAAGGATTGCCTATAGATAGTCCTTTAGCCTCAATGTTTATAGTCTTTGGCACCCCAATTGTGTCCGCATTATACAGGTACTCAGAGCAAAATTCAACCGATTCCTCAATTATGTAACTTTCTACAATACATCTATCCAGCCTATTTTGATTCTTCATATAGCCCTTCAAAACCTTCATATATCTTTCAAATGGGTACATCCATCTCAAATACACCGGTCCACATAACTTAACTTCACGTACTAAGTGCACCGTTAAATGAATCATGATGTCAAAAAATACTAGTGGAAAATACTTTTCAAGCATGCATAAGGTTTGCTCCAACTCCGATTGCAATGAATCTAGCACAAATGGATCAATGACCTTCAAGCATATTGAATTGAAGAATGAGCACAACTTGAAAATTGCAAATCTCACATCCTTTGTTAGAATTCCTCGCAAAGCAAGTGGTAGTAATTGCTGCATCAACACATGACAATAGTGTGTTTTCATGCCAATAAGTTTCAAATCCTTCACCGACACCAACTTTTTGAAGTTCGAAGAATACTCATCTGGCACTTTTAATGAAGCAAGCCATTCACAGAGCTTTCTCTTTTCTACTCTAGATAACGTGTGCTTTGCCGGAGGTAAGTAAGTACAGTTCCCTCTTTTCGTAGGAAACAAATTAGGCCTAATGTCCATTTCCATGAGATCCAACAGAGCTTTTTCACCATCCTTAGTCTTGCCCAAAATGTCAAGCAATGTGCCAACTACGGATTCACAAATGTTTTTCTCAATATGCATAATATCCAAGCAATGATGAACAAAAAGTGTCTTCTAGTAGGGAAGATCAAAGAAGATTAATCTTTTTTTCCATGGTCCATCATTTGGCGGCTTGTCCTTACCTTGCTTTCTCTTACCAAATACAACTCTTATATCTTTTACCATTTCAAATATTTGTTCACCTGTCAAAGGGCGAGGAGGGTCTCTTTCTTCGTTGTTGCCATCAAAGGCTTTCTTTTGTTTGTGGTAGCGATGATCTCTTGGCAACCATCTTCTATGACCAAGAAAAACATTTTTCTTTCCATTCTTTAACCGTTTGTGACACGTTTCTGTCATGCAAATAGGACAACCAATAGATCTCTTTACCAAATAACCAGATAAATTGCCATATGCGGGGAACTTGTTAATTGTCCATATCAATATTGCATGGAGTATGAACGTCTCTTTCGGTAAGCATCTCTAACTTCAACTCCATTTTCCCACAACTTTTTAAGGTCATCGATTAAAGGTGTCAAGTATACATCAACGTCATTGTCTGGTTGGTGAAGACCCAAGATCAATAAAGACAAAATTAAAAACTTCCACTTCATGCACATCTTCAAAAGGAGATTATAGTTAACAAGTATTATGGGCCAAGTGCTATGCCTATTACTCATGTTACCATGTGGGTTCATTCCATCTGTCGACAAAGCAAAATGTATGTTTCTTAGGTCCGCACGAAAGTTGGGATGATTGACTTCAAAAGTCTTCCATTGTGGTGAATCCGTCGGGTGTCTAAGCATACCATCATCCACCCGTTTGTCATGATGCCATGTCAAATTCTTGGCATGTTCTGGATTTTTGAATAAACGCCTCAAACATGGTACCAGTGGAATGTACCACAACACTTTCTTTGGCATTCCATTCTTGCCGTCTTTTGGCTCCTTTCCTTTCTTCCTCCTTGCTTGTTAACAAACTGGACAATAATTCTCGTCCACATAATCATGCCTATAGAGAACACAATTATTTTCACAAGCATAAATTTTCTCATAATTTATTCCTAAAGTGCTCAAAGTCTTCTTAGTCTCATACATACTAGTTGGTAATTTATTACCCTCTGGTAGAAGCCTTCCTAAAAATTCCAACCGCTTTGTGAAACTAGAATTTGACCATCCACCTGACGCTTTCAAATTCCATAATCCAACTAAAGTAGACAATTTAGTGAAATTAGTATACCCCTCATACACGGGTGTCTCTACATCATTCATCATTGTCTCCAATAAATTCGGACGGTGCACAAAGTGTTCTTCTAAATCATTGACTATGTCAACCATATTGTCTTGATCATCCATATTATCCTCCACAATAGCTTGCTTTTCTTTACTTAGTAAAGTTGGATTGAAATTAGACTCGCTTGAAAATGCCATGTTTGATAACTACTTATAATTCCATTTCAAAATAAATGTCCTCTAACAATTGGAATTGGATGCAATCTATGGTTTCCACATTCAACACAAGGACACCAAATTTTATCACCATTGACATGACTTTTGGCAAAATCCAAGAACTTTTCCACACCATTCACATACTCTCTAGACAATCAAAAATCCCACATTCATTTTCTATCCATTTTGCAATTCTTAAATCAAAATAATAAATAGCAAATATTCAATTAAAATTAATTTCACAATTTATATATAAACCCACCTATATATATTAATTAATCATAAAACAAAAACATCACCCGTCATAAAATAAGTTACATATACTCATTATAAAATAAAGAAATCACACCCATGATCCACAATTACAATTTCACGGAATAAACAACAAAAAAAACAACTATTTATCAATTTTGGATTAATTATACAACACAATCAACAATAATTTATCAATTTCTAACAAAAACTTACAATTTAGGCTGAGATTAAGGAGTGTGGAGGCGGAGAGGGACGGTGGCAGCTGATTCAGATGGGTCTATGTTTGTATTTGTGAAGTGAGTTTCTGAATTATCTCTGAATGTTGAGGTGGAAAAAAGGGGTTTTAAGAAAGCTACCATGACAGTTTTATTAAAAAACCATCATGGAATATACACATAGCTACCATGACGATTTTTTGAAAAACTATTGTGGTAGCTCATATATTCCACAATGTTTTTTTTGAAAAACCGTCGTGGAATATATAAACTAAAAAATCATCGTGAAATATATGAGCTACCATGATGGTTTTTTAAAAAACCGTCGTAGTAGCTCCAGCCCCATCCCACGACGGTCTTCGTTTTTACAGGCGTAAATCACCGCGCTTTTTTCGCCTTACCACGACGATTTTTAAGAAACAGTCATGAAATAAAGGTCATATGTAGTGTATTGCAAGCTAGTAATTCGATGCCCTGAACACTTGTTTTCATGCTAATAAGCGACGTTTCACGTTAAATTAGCCAAGTCAGGCCTAGGAATTCAAAGCAGCCCATCGAGGGGAAAAACATCATTTTTTTATGAAATGGGTGGTACGGACCTTGAAACGTATAAGATAGAGAAAAAGATAAGACGGCCAAACTTTAAGTAATCGAAAAAGCATTCAAAAATAGTAATAAAAAAATATACTTTATTAACGTATAGCTAAATCGTGATGGTTTGGCTAATAATGATATAATTGGCCAAACAGGTCCCTAAACGAGTAACAAAGGAAACCCAAAGACGGCTTTATTAGTAACAAAAACAAGTAAGTTTCAAACCCACCTATAGTATGAAAGAGTAGGTTTAAGGGTATAGTGTATTTATATGAACATGCCTATATGTGCTACACAATTGAAAAGTGTAAATGTTTTGCACTTAGTATGTACGTATATTGTCATGCATGGTATGATAACCAAAATAACTAGACTGATAAATGAATCACCAGAAATAAGGAAAATGTTGTGCCAGCTCCCGAAGTAAAGGGGAGTTTAAAGTTAAAGTTATGTTATTGTCTAGATGTTACGAAAACCTATGTGCATATATGGTACAAGTACTTGGGCTCTAATGAAAGATAAGATACAACACGAATAAGGAACATTCATAAGAAAGCATAAATGAATCATGCATATTAGTATAAGATTCATGTAGGCTATGTTTGGACTTATTGAGCATAAGCTCACCTAGTTATTTCATGCTGTAGGAATTTCCACTAGAAGGTCAAAGTGAACATACTGATGAGCTGGCAGGGGCATATGAGTAATGTGTAGGCCAAGGTATGGATACCGTCACATATATGTTTCCGTTGCTACGTATTTTAAGTTATTTTGGCTCTTGATGTATAAATGATATAGTATGGTTAAGTGAGACAAAACCTCTTTTGGACATGCTAAGTATGTGATGTTTTAAAAGGAAAGTTTTTTTTTTTTTTGTGCAGTTATAAATATAATTATAAAAGAAGTTTCAGTATGTATGTGTAATATATTTATTGAATTTTTTTAAAAAAATGTTCTTAAGATTTTCATAAATACGAAAGTAAGGAAAATGTTAAACCATAGCCTGCAAAAGGCGGGTTATGACACTTATTGTCCATTTACATGCCATAGACCAAAATCATTTTATCAAATAATTTGCATACTTGAAAAAATATAAACTTTCACATAGAAAGTTTAGATATTTACCTAATCTTTATCAAGATTTCTTGATTCTCCTCTTGTGAGATGGAACTTGCTTAGATTCTTTTGTCATTAAAAATGACAAAATTCTATCAAAATCCATCCATGACTTTGAAGAAAAATCACTAAAACCATTAGAAAAAAGTTTGAAAATTTACCTCCAAAGTTGCAAAAATTTGCACTAAAACACTAGAGCTTGCCTTAAGCTTAATGGGAGGTGTGGGAATCATCAAAATTTGAGAGAAAATTGCTTATAAAGGGGACAGTTTCCTTGGGAGGCATATGAAGCATTTTTCTTTCTTTCTTTCATTCTTTCTTTCTTTCTTTTCTTTCCTTTTCTTTCCTTTTCACGTTTATTTCCCTTTTTTTTCTTCCACCATGGAGACCAAGATAATGGTTTCTTATATTATGAATTGATCACCTATTTTTTTCTTTTTCTTTTCTTTTCTTTTGTTTTTTTTTTTAAATAAAAAGGTGATGAGTCACCTTGGTAATCAATTAGATTCCTTTGGGTGGTCAAATGTGATTGGGCCACATTAGCGGATGTGGTGACCCAATCAAAACTTTTAAGGTGTCCCACTAAACTTTTTCCGCAGTTTAAGTTTATACTAATAGTATTTTTCCTATACTGTTGGTATTCTTTTCCATACAATTTATGAGGTCCTATAAACTCCAATACTTATCCACATCCATTACATAATATAATTCCAATATTATCTAACTTTGTACAGTCTAAATTCATACTGACAGTATTTTTCTTATACTGTCAATATATTTTCTATACTACTACAGCATTCCTTATTCATCCATATTCTCTAAACAGTATTATTCCTATACTGTTTTAACTTAAACAGTCTAATTTTTGTACTAATTAACCTTAATCAGTCTAATTCTTACAGTGCATTACTTTTTTAGTGTAATTTTTATGCTACATAACCTTATCAGTGTACTTCCTTACATTGCATTATTCTAATATTGTATAATTTCCTATATTATTATATAGTATTTTTCCTTAATTTGTATTTTTGCCTTACATAATCCTTAACTTATTGCATTTTAATGTATTGAAAATGCTCGGGTGTTACAATCTACCCTCCTTAAAACTTTTCGTCCTTGAAAATTGAAGCCTTCCTAGGTAGTTCATCTCTCTTATCACCCTTTCCGTTCTTAACATGCTTTCTTGTATCATTACTTTCTTACTAAAAACTGAGCCTCTATCTTGGAACTTCAACAATTTTTATCATGTTATTGACATATTCCCTCAAATTATGCACTACACTACTTCTGCGCAACTCTGATTGTTCAACATCTGAGGGTAGTTCTCAGTTATTTAATGGTTTAGCATTCTACCAATGAATGCTTTTCTTGAAAATAGGGTTCATTTGCATTGAAATCACATCATGTCTATCAAAAGATTAGGGTCATCCAACCATAAAATTCATAATTTTCTGGTCCTATACCTATTCTAAAATTATATTTTTCTGTAATTTTCCTCATAACATATAAATCCCTAGCTTCCATCCTCCAACTCGTGAGGTTTTTGCTGATAGATTTGACATCATTGTCTTGATCGTGATTCCCATTCGAATAGTTACGAGCTCATTAGCATGTCTAAGCTCAGCTATAGAATGCTCAAGCTCGAAAGAATCAGATAATTAGTCATCTAACGACTAGTTGCTCTCAAGCACTCTTGTTCTATAGAGCACCAAAAATCACTTTCAAACCTCCATTATTTTGTTATCTTGATCTACTTGTCATCGTTCTACGTGTAGCCAATACCAATAACTCTAACAGAGTATGATTTTCTCAAACGAACAATATTGTTAGGCGTAAAAATGTCATAACATGTCACGAGCTCATCTTCTTGATTTTTGAGCCGTCGGTCATCTGTTGAGCATCATTGACAACGTTTGGTCATTGACTTGACATCCATCACATCATTGATGGACGATGACAACCGTCAACTTGCAGGGACATTACAACGTCTAACATCACACTCATCCTTAGAACTTTGCCTTCTCGTTGCTCATCTGGAAGTGCCAACATCAAAGGCCACACCTGGTCATAAACACGTAATCATTAAATACTAACTTTTCTTCCTACTTAACTTAACTTACTTACTTGAGCCATAGTGTAGCAGACATATACAGTGCAAAATGGGATGGTAGAATACTACTCTGATACCATTTGAGACGACCCACCTTTTTGGGTAGTCACTTAACTTTCTTAAACAACATTATTTAAACATGAATCTTACTTACTTAGTAAGAAAATAATGGAAATTTTTTTTTCCTTTTCCTTTTAACATCCTTGAAAGAACATACTTAAAAACTATTGCAAAATCTGTCGCCATTCAATTTGAGACCTTGCTCAACATTTGACTTTAAACCCTTTTCAAATCGTCTCTTAAAACTTAACTTAGTAAGAAATATTTACTAAATCATTAATTAAAACTTAACTTTATAAGAAAATAAAGCATTTCGTAAATATATCGTAAAACTTTAAAAACATTTCTTAAAACTATGATTTTTTTAAAACTTTGAAAACATTATATTAAATAGTGGAAAACCTTTTCTTTGTGTAGCAAAAGCAAACTATGGTGGTATCTATACCCACATCTTCGCATCTACCCTCCGTAGCACCAAGCTCCTCAAACAAGTCCTAGTGGTCACCCGTAAGACTACTACAACATGAAGAAACTTTTTATGAACTTTCGTTCAGTAAGTTCAAACGTAAGCTTACAAACAATTAAAACATACTTTAAAAACTTTTCTCATAAAAACCTTTCTCTTAAAGCGTTTTTCATAAACGTTTTTCATAAAATATCCTTCATAAACCTTTTCTTGAAAACATGAAAATGTTTTTCAATAACATTTAACGTAAAACATTTTTCAAAATGTTTTCCATGAAATATAAATATTTCATAACAAGAAAAACAAGCAAAATCAAAATGCATGTTTCCATTTATGTTCAATTATGAACTTTCAATTACGAGCGTCTTATGAACATTGTTTTTCTTACTTTAACTTTCAATCTTTTTTCATCAACTTTCCTTATCTTACTTTAGTGTTTGCACCAATATCTTAATTAGGAGATCATTGACATAATGCTTCCCTTGTGGAAGACTTAAGACCATCGAGCATCGAGGTTACAACTTTAACTTTAATTGTGTACCTCACATCTAAGAGGCCACAACTTTAACTTGACTTTTAGTACCTCACAACAAGGAGGCTGGTACGACACTTTCTTTTTATCTTTACTTTCCCTTCTTTTTAATGTTAGTGAGCATATCAAATGCTAACACATTATATGCAAACGTATTTGCAAATCATAATTGTTCTCTTTGAAACTTATTGCATAACAAATGCAACATATAACTAATTACTTAAACTGTAAAACGTTATGTATTAAAAAAAAGCAAAACATACTTTAAACATAATTTTTGTAAATACATTGAAAATCTTGATTTAAACTATAAAACTTTTTGCATAACAAATGCAAATATACTTTTAAAATAACTTGTATAACAACTGCAAACACATTTGCAAACATATATATATATATATATAAACATTTGAAAGTTATTTACTTTATGCTGTAGGTAAGGTTTGAAACTAATCTAGCACTAGCTCTAACCTCCCCCTTCCTTCCTTTTCCTTTCATTAGTTGACCTCTGTGTCCTGATCATATGATACCTGACTAATTAGTTAACTTTTATTACCAATCTACTCGATTAATAACATAACTTTAACATTAAGCATTCATTCCCCTTTTTTCATAACTTGGTATACTATCGGTTTACACTTTCTTTTACTTAATTTTGTAACCCATCGGGTTACCTTTCCCTTTGCTACCATTCTTTCTGCTTAGCTTGGTAACCCATCGGGCAACCTCCTTCTTTATTTCACTTTGTAACCTACCGGGTACCTTTGTTTTTCTAGAACATCCCTTATTAAATTTCCCATCTCATGAGACGGTTTCATTACTTAATATATTATGGAATATTTTTTATCTAAGAATGCTTTGCTAACTTGGAGTGTTCGACTCCAGTTGAGCTATTTTTTAAAAAATGACGATTTTACCCTTAACGAGTTTTTTGGCCATTTTGTAAGTTTATAAAATCATTGCTTAACTTTACCATTCCATTTCTTACATGTTACAAAAAAAATTCCCGTGAAAGAGCATTTTCCAACATCTGGCATTTTGGGTCTGTTTTGGCCTTTTTCAATAAATGACCATTTTACCCTTAATCTCTTTTTTTTCATTCTTTCCTTGACTAAATTTTAATTTCTTTAAAACTTAGCATCTATGATACTTATTGCCTGCAGCAGTGTAGGAAACCAAGGTTTTCTAGTGAAAACCTAGTTTTTACACGATTTTACGGTTTTGGCCCGCAACACAAAGATATTTACATTTTTTCCCCCAAAACCAAAAATGACCATTTTATACCAAAACATTCAGTTTTTCACAAAGAATAAAACTTACAAAAGGACCATGGTCAAATTCTAAACATTTCATAACACTTCCATTTCTTGAAATTTTGTGCCTAAAATTTCGTAAAATTCATAGCTCTTAAACCGAGCCGAATTTTAAAAAAATGTCCAAGCATCCTAACAATTTTGATGCATTCTACAACTTTTATGTTTTAACTTTCTTGAAATTTTAACGTTTAAGGGGACTTTTTGGCTGATTTTCAAATTTACAAAGGACACACTTTTCTTTGCAATTAGTCCCTTTTGGAATTTCACCAAAACTCTTACTTTCTTCTTTCCATCATCATCACCATCAACATATAACATAAAAAGCCAAGCCTTATTGTCCATTTACATGCCATAGACTAAAATCATTTTATCAAACACTTGGCATACTTGAAAAAAATATAAACTTTCACATAGAAAGTTTAGAGATTTGCCTAATCTTTATCAAGCCTTCTTGATTCTCCTCTTGTGAGATTGAACTTGCTTAGATTTCTTTGTCATAAAACATGACAAAATTCTATCAAAACCAACCATCCATGACTTTGAAGCAAAATCACTAAATCCCTTAGAAAAAAGTTTGGAAATTTACCTCTGAAGTTGCAAAACTTTGCACTAAAACACTAGAGCTTGCCTTAAGCTTAATTGGAGGTTTGGGAATCATCAAAATTTGAGAGAAAATTGCTTATAAAGGGGACGGTTTCCTTTGGAGGCATATGAAGCATGTTTTTTCTTCCTTTCTTTCTTTCTTTCCTTTTCTTTCCTTTTCATGTTTCTTTCCTTTGTTTTTCTCCCATTGTGGAGACCAAGATAATGGTCTCTTATATCATGAATTGATTCACCTTTTTTTTCTTTTTCTTTTCTTTTCTTTTTTTTTTTTAAATAAAAAGGTGATGAGTCACCTTGGTAATCAATTAGGTTCCTTTGGGTGACCAAATGTGATTGGGCCACAATAGTAGATGTGGTGGCCCAATCAAAACTTTCAAGGTGTCCCATTAAACTTTTTACGTAGTCTAAATTTATACTGACAATATTTTTGCTATGCTGTTGGTATTCTTTTCCATACAATTCATGAGGTCCCATAACCTCCAATACCTATCCACATCATCACATAATGTAATTTCAATATTATCTAACTTTGTACAGTCTAAATTTATATTGACAGTATTTTTCTTATAATGTCGGTATATTTTCTATGCTGCTACAACATTTTTTATTTATCCATATTCTCCAAATAGTATTATTCCTATACTACTTTAACTTAAACAGTCTAATTTCTGTAATACTTAACCTTAAACAGTCCAATTCTTACACTGTATTACGTTTGCAGTGTAATTTTTATACTACATAACTTTATCAGTGTACTTTCTATACTACTTTAACTTAAACAGTCTAATTTTTGTAATACTTAACTTTAAACAGTCTAATTTTTACACTGTATTACATTTGCAGTGTAATTTTTATACTACATAACTTTATTAGTGTACTTTTCTCATACTGTATTATTCTAATATTGTATAATTTTTTATATTATTATATGGTATTTTTTCTTAAATTGTATTTTTGTCTTATATAATCCTTAACTTATTGCATTTTTAATGTAT
>CAMOHE010059625.1:0-16623 GCA_946598075.1 Artocarpus hirsutus
TGTTTTGATAAAGTTTGCCTAGAGACCAACTTCCTTTTAAATAAAGATATTTCTAGATTGGTTATTCTAGGAACACCATTTTTGAGTATGTTATACCCCTTTCAAGTAACTCATGAAGGAATAATTGTAGAACTAGATAATAAAAAAACTAAGATCAAATTTACTTCTAAACCTGAATGGAATGAAATAAACAACCTTAAAAGCAAGGTGGATGAAAAAGAACGCTTTTTATTCTTTCTAAAGCAAGAAATAGATCATAAGAAAATAGAAGAAAAAATTAATTTGCCTTATAACTAGGCAGAAATAAAGAAATTTCAGGAAAAATTAGAAAAAGAAGTCTGTGCTAATGTTCCAAATGCTTTCTGGTATAGGAAAAAACATATAGTAGAATTACCATATGAGCCTGATTTTAGAGAAAGCATGATTCCTACCAAAGCCAGACCTATCCAAATGAACAATAGACATTTGGAAATTTGTAAAAAAGAAATTAAAGATCTTCTTGCCAAGGGACTTATTAGACAAAGTTCCAGTCCATGGTCCTATCCAGCATTCTATGTTGAGAATGCTGTTGAAATTAAAAGAGGAGTTCCAAGGCTAGTTATAAATTACAAGCCTCTTAATAAAGTTTTAAGATAGATTAGATATCCAATTCCAAACAAAAAAGATTTATTAAATAGATTACATAGAGCAAAGGTATTCTCGAAATTTGACCTGAAGAGTAGATATTGGCAAATCCAAATAGCAGAAAAAGATAAATATAAAAATGCTTTCACTGTCCCTTTTGGGCATTTCGAATGGAACGTAATGCCCTTTGGATTAAAAAACACTCCTTCAGAATTCCAACGAATTATGAACGATATTTTTAATCCGTACTCTAAGTTTATCATAACATACATTGATGACGTATTAGTTTATTCAGAAAGCATTGAACAACATTGGAAACACTTAAAAGTGTTTTTTAAAGTTATTAAACAAATGGGACTAGTGATTTCCGCTAGAAAAATGCAAATATTCCAAACCAAAATAAGATTTTTAGGTCATAATATTAAGCAAGGTCTTATAAGTCCGATTGATAGAGCCATAGCATTCGCAGAAAAATTCCCAGATGAAATAAGAGATAAAAAACAATTACAAAGATTTTTGGGAAGCTTAAATTATATAGCAGAATTTTATAACGATTTAGCAAAAGACTCAAAACCACTGTTTGATAGATTGAAGAAAAATCCTCCAGATTGGAATGATAAGTGCACTAAAGCAGTACAAAAAATAAAATCAAGAGTAAAAGAAATTCCTTGTTTGGCTTTGCCAGATCCTGAGGCTTATAAGATAGTTGAAACGGATGCCTCAGAAATAGGATATGGTGGTATATTAAAACAAAAGGAGAATAATAAAGAAATATTGGTTAGATTCACCTTAGGTGTTTGGAATACTACTCAAAAGAATTATCCAACGATTAAAAAAGAGGTTTTGGCTATAGTATTAATAATATCAAAATTTCAAGAGGACTTATTAAATAAAAAGTTCTTACTAAGAATTGATTGTAAAGCAGCCAAATCAGTGTTAGAGAAAGATGTTAAAAATTTGGCTTCAAAACAAATATTTGCTAGGTGGCAATCAATTTTAGCTATATTTGAATTTGAGATAGAACATATAAAAGGGGAAACCAATTATCTCACTGATTTTCTAACTCGTGAATATCTGCAGGGCGTGGCGAAGACATCGTCCTAGTACCTCGTCTCCAACCAAATCAGTCTTAGTCTCTCCTCAAAAGGAAGAAGACTTTAAACTTCTTGGAAAGAAAATAATATTGGTAATTGAGGAATCAGACCTTATCAGGCCAATTAATGATTTAGTTAAAGACTATCTACCTTTTAATCTTCCTTCCAACTGCTATCCAAAAACTAGAGAATGGTATGAACTCATTTTAACAAAAACTCATTCTGCATCATTCTCCCATACAATGAGAAATAATAATGAAATAGCTTATTCAGCTATTAAAATTCATAATGTTTTAACCCTAGAAGATTGGGAAAAAAGTCCCCATCAAAGGACTTATTTTTCAACTGCAAATAGCTATCCAAAATCATATAACTACTTTGATTATATAGAGGCTTGGGAAAATGTTTTGTTCTACCAAAATTCAATAGAAAGACACACCTAGTTTTTATCCTTTAAAACTGAGGATAAGTATTATAATCAGTTATTCCCTAACTGGTTTAAACAATATCATGCCTTAATAGGTATCACTCCAGGTTTATTCCCAGAAGACCTTCAGAAGAGTTTGGGCCTTTTCCAAAAAGAGAATAAAGATAAATTACCAAATCCAGATGATTTGTGCTTAATGTTTATGGTATATTATGAAATTCCATGGATTCTGAGCTGGAATTATGAAATAGAAAAGCCTACGATTAGAAATGACTTAATAGTCTCGTTCTTATCAAGAACATTCTCTGGAAGATGGTGGAAAAAATATAATTTTGCTCATTTAGTCAAAGAAAAAATAAGAATAATATATTTTAAAAACTCCTCACAAATGAAAGAATATATTTCCAAAAAAGATACTCAAAAAGTCTCAAATATAATTAGTGCTCTTTCAAAAAAGCAATTGTCCACTCAGGAAAAGCAAAAGTTAAAGCAATTATTGAAATCTGATGATGAGAATGAAGAGATGGATTTAGAAGATACTGAGAGTGAAGACAGCTGGCATCCACCAAGTCATATCCAAACCCACTTGGCTGGCTACTCTCAAAACCCTGATGATCTGTAACGTGACTTTTGCTCAACCTTATCAGGCTGCTTACCCCGTTCCTATCCAAAAAGAATCTACTTTTAGTAGTGCTCCAATAGCTGGCCTTAAAGATAAGAAGAATCTGCTTCTCGCTGGAGCTTAGGGATTGGCTCTCTTTTTCTATTTAAGTCTTCTGCATCTGAGAAGGAAGCAAGCTTTGAAAGAGATTCAGTCTCACTTGTATAAATTTCTTTGAATTTAGAGTGATATGAGTGCGAGTGTACTGTAAAATATTTGAAGTTGCTACTACTATTCAGGGTTGGTACTGCTGTAATATACTCTATTTCTGCAACTATTGTACTTTACCTCATGTGAGAAATCATAATCTCCACTTTTTAATCCTTGTTTCTGTATCTATTCTGTTATTATCTTTGTATTTAATATATAGTATAAGTTTTATGTTTGTATTTAAGCTTCAGGATAATGTTGTTTGTGTATCTAATCTGTTACTATCCATTCTGTTATTATAATATAAGTCTTATTTAAGCTTTGGTTTCTTAGAGGTTAGAACATGTATCTAGGTTTTTCATGTAATTAGATGACAGACTATCATCTCCGTCTAGGAATTATTATTCAATTTTAAATTTATAAAAATTTTGTAATTAAATAATCATTCGGAGAAGACGAACCTAGAAGATGGATGATGGCGAACCCATGTATTTCCTGAGTCTTTAATTTTATGTTTTTGAATTATTGAAAATAAAATTGATGAATTGCATTAAAAAATTATATTTTTTGAAAAATGTGATATCTGCTCGGTCGGCATGCCGAACTCTCTAGTTCGACAAGCCAATGGTCGTAGATCGATAGGCCAGATGTGAGGTTCGATAGGTCGTCAGTGGGGCAGAAATCAGGTAGCTCTGGTGGCAGGCTAATCTTCTAGTTCGATAGGTCGATTAGTCATGAATCGGTAGGCTGATCTGTGAAGATCGACAGGCCGATGGGTGATGACCGATAAGCCGATCACCCAGATCGGCTTGCCGGCAGAGAGCTGGAAATTTTTCTAGAAAAGGTGCAGTTTTTGTGTAGTATAAATTTTATTTTTGAGACAATTCTGAGAAACATTAAATATTGATTTGACCGGAAATATTGAGTGTTCAATTCATGTGGGATTAACCACTTACAGATGGGCATTACATAAAGAAGGATACAGCTAAGAGATTCAAGGATGAAGAATCAATATTATGTTTCGATTATTCTTTTGTGATCTTTATTTTCTATTCTCTAGGATGGAACCATAATACTATGGTTATTTATTATTATTTTGCTTGTAGCTTTGCTTGTCTGTATTATAATTTGATTTGCCATGAATATTGATAACATGCCATATAGAATAGGGAGTGTCGCTCATATCAAAATTGTTCATGCATGTCTTTTAAAATAAAACTTTGATTTCAAAAGATTGAGTGGGAGAAGGTTTTCGAAGAGAGGACCTAAGGCCTCCATCGTTGGTCCATAGGAAGAACATGGTGGTCTCGACCCCTAGGAAGAGATTTCTATCATGTACCAAATTGGATCTCTTAGAGGATAAGATATTTTATCATAGCTTATGATTACACACCCCTAGGTGGTGATTGTAAATCATGGATAAAATATTGAAACGATGGTTATACACTCATGTTAATTTTATTATTAACCTCCCCTAGGAGCTCTGTTAATAAAATTAATGGCCAAAGAAACGATTATTAATATATGCTGGATCATACGGGTCCTGGATGGTATATATTAATCAAGAGGGGATCTGTGTTCCTGATTGAATTTGGCATGACTCCCCTAGGAGCTTGTTGAATTCTGAGTTGGGAATTATCGTTGTAAGGTTGTGATATTTTCAAGGTTTTGACACATAAACACATTTGTAAGTTTTTGCATGGTTGTGTTGTCTTACGAAATTATTATGAAGTGTTTACTTATGTTTGGTATATGATTCTTTATTGTAGATTAAAAATGTCTAAAAACGCTTTATCTTTGATACTTGACAAAAACCTATTAACCGGGGAGAATTATAATGATTGGAAACGAAACCTGGATATCGTCCTTTCCTTTGAGAAACTAAAATTTATGCTAACAACCCCTTGTCCTCCCGAGCCTACGAGAGACTTAACTAATGAGCAATTCCAAGCGTACGATCGCTGGAAAGATGCAAATGATCAGGACTACTGTTATGTTATGGCTAGCATGAATAACGTGCTGTAGGCTCAACATGAGGATTATGAGACTGCTAAGCAGATCTTGGATAATCTACAAGACATGTTTGGAGGCCAAGTCATAACAAAGCACCAAGGGACATTTCGAAAACTTCTTAACTGTAAACAGAGGTCAGGAACATCTATAAAGGAGCACATGATGTTGGTCATGGGTTACCTCATTGAGACACAAACCATGGAGCCGACATCTATGCTGAAACTCAAATGACTATGGTCTTTGAGACTCTATCAAAGGAATTTATTCCATTTAGAGCTACTTTTAATTTAAGCAACAGGCAGGATATGACCTTAACAGAATTAATGAAACAGTTATAGGAGTTCAAACTGTTGATCAGGGAGTCTCTTGCTGGTGGAGAGGCTAATTTGGTAGCTGCTTTTGGTTCCAATCTCAATTCAAGGAATGGAAAGAAATAACGGGCCAAGAATGGAAAGTCTTCTATTCCAACTAATAACAAGAACAAGAAGAAAAAGAAGAAGAACCCAAAGAAGCTTAAGTGCTTCTTCAGTGGGAAGGTCAGGCACATTAAGAAGCATTGCAAGGACTTCCTTTCCAAAGGAGGTAGGTGTGATCTTCTATATTTAGAAACTTGTTTGGTTGAGGAATCTAGTGACATTTGGGTCATAGATTTCAGTGCAACTAATTACATTTGTGTTTCTCTGTAGGGGTTAAAAGAAACGAGAAGTCTGCTTCATGAAGACTTCACGCTTCGAATGGGCGATGGATCCTTGGTCTCAATGGAAGCAGTGGGAGATGTCCATCTTCACTTTGATAATTATAGGAATTTAATTTTGCAAGATTGTTTTTATGTTCCTAAATTTAAAACGAATTTAATTTCTGTAGCTTGTTTATTTAAAGACTCTTATTTAGTTTCTTTTAATAATAAAGCGGTGATTCGTAAAAACAAATCTTTTATCTGTTCTGGATGGATGTAAAATAATCTATATTTTATCAAACCTAAGATGGACTTACTGCTTAATGTTGAGATGAATGATAATAACTCAAAAAGGCTTAAAACTTCTCATTCTAATAAGACTTATCTTTGGCATTTGCGCCTTGGTCATATTAACTTGAATAGGATTCAAAGATTGGTAAGGGATGGACCTTTAAGTCACTTAAAGGTGGAATCTCTACCTCAATGTGAATCTTGTTTGGAGGGTAAAATGACCAAAAGACCATTTGGGTCTAAGGGCAATAGGGCTGAAGGGGTTCTAGAACTTGTGCATAGTAATGTTTGCGGACCGATGAACATCTGGGCACAAGGAGGGTATGAGTACTTTGTCACTTTTATTGATGACTACTCAAGGTATGTGTATGTGTACCTGATGCACCACAAAAGCAAAACTTTTGATAAGTTTAGGAAGTTTCAGGCTGAAGTGGAAAAACAATTGGATAGACCCATAAAAGCACTTCGATCTGATCGAGGTGGTGAATACCTTTCTGATGAGTTTCTGGGACACTTATTAGAAAATGGGATTTTATTCCATTTGACTGCGCCAAGCACTCCACAGTAGAATAGCGTACCAGAGAGAAAAAATAGGACTTTATTAGACATGGTTAGGTCCATGATGAGTTATTCATCATTGCCTTTATCCTTTTGGGGATATGCACTACAAACTACAGGTTATCTTTTGAACAATGTGCCTTCAAAATTGATCCCTAAAACTCCTCACGAGTTATGGACGGGCAAGAAGACATCCTTAAACCATATTCACATATGGGGATGTCTGGCTCATGTCCTGTTTAAGGATGCAAATAAGTTGCAAGCACATTCGTAAGTTTACGTGTTTGTAGGATATCTAAAAGGGACTAAAGGGGGTTATTTCTATAACCCAAACGAAAATAAAGTCGTGGTTTTAACTGATGCAACTTTTCCTGAGGAGAGTTACATGGACGACTTTAAGCCTCGAAGTAAAGTAGTGCTTGAAGAGTTTAGGAGAGATCCAATCACTCCGGAGGTTCCAAATGAAACCGTTCTAATCAGTGTAGAAAAACCAAATGAACTTGAACAACAACCTAAGGGGCTTCGGCGTAGTGGGAGGTTTGGGCGTCAGCCCGAAAGGTATATGTTCAATAGGGAGGCATTCTTGGCTGAGCCCACTTTCGCAGAGGTTATGGAGGATGTTGATTCAAAACTCTAGATAGAGGCCATGAACATAGAGATGAAGTCTACGGAAACTAATCAAGTCTAGGAGCTTGTGGATCTTCCCGAAGGGATAAAACCCATAGGGTGTAAGTGGATCTACAAGAGGAAAAGAGATGTGGATGGAATGTCGAAACCTTTAAGGCTAGACTGGTAGCTAAGGGTTACACACAAAAGGAAGGAATCAATTACGAGGAAACCTTTTCGCCTGTAGCCATGCTTAAGTCCATTTAGATTCTCTTGTCCATAGCTGCCACTCTCGACTATGAGATTTGGTAGATGGATGTCAAGACGGCTTTTCTTAATGACTATCTTGATGAGTCCATTTATATGGAACAATCAGATGGGTTCAAGGTCAAGGGTCAAGAGGGTAAGGTTTATAAGTTGCTAAAGTCAATTTATGGACTAAAGCAGGCTTCCCGTTCTTGGAACATAAGATTTGATCAAGTGATCAAGACTTATGGGTTCTCACAAAATGTGGATGAGCCATGTGTTTACAAACACATTAAGAAGGAGAAAGTGGTTTTTCTACTGGCCTATGTAGATGACATTCTGTTAATTGGCAATGACATTGGGGCATTATCATCGGTCAAATTATGGTTGACCAAGCAGTTTGACATGAAGGACTTGGGTAGGGCTAATTTTGTTCTCGGTATCCAGATCTTTCAAGATAGGAAGAACAAAATGATAGCTTTGTCACAAGCCAGCTACATAGATAAAATTCTCAAGAGGTATGCATTGCAAGATTCCAAGAAAGGTGGGCAACCATCTAGGTCTAGAATTGCTCTTTCTAAGAAAGACTCTCCAAAGTCTGGTGAAGAAAGAGTATACATGAAGAAGGTGCCTTATGCTTCGGCAGTGGGTAGTCTCATGTATGCCATGCTTTGCACACGACTGGAAATTTGTTATGCAGTCAGGATTGTAAGTCGATTTCAGGCGGATCCAGGACCGAACCATTGGGTTGCGGTTAAGCATATTTTCAAGTACCTGAGAAGGACACGAGGGTATATGCTTGTATATTCGGCAGAGGACTTAACTCCTCTAGGATACACTGACTCAGATTTTCAATCCTATCTGGATTCTAGGAAATCGACTTCGAGTTTTGTGTTTACTCTAGGCGACGGTGCCATCAGTTGGAGAAGTGTGAAACAAGAATGCACTTTGGATTCAACTATGGAGGCTGAGTATGTGGCAGCTAGTGATGCTTCAAAAGAAGCAGTGTGGCTCCACAAGTTCTTTAGGGATCTTGAGGTAGTTCCTGGTATGAATAAGGCAGTATCACTGTAATGTGATAACAATGCGGCGGTAGCTAATGCTAAGGAACCAAGATTTCATAAGAAGAGTAAGCATATTGATCGAAACTATCATGTGATAAAGCACTTCATCAAGGGCGGGCATGTCAAGGTGTGCGAAATCGCGTTAGAGGACAATTTAGCTGATCCATTCACGAAGACACTTACTGGGAGAGTCTTCGAGAGGCATGTGGAAGCTATGGGGATGTGAGATTTGTCATATTTACTCACTTAGTGCAAGTGGGAGATTGTTAGACATGTATGCCCTAAGGAGTAAAAATGTAATGAGTTTTTAGAGACATTTTTATCAATAAAAAATTCATTTATTATTTATATACCAAATCTTGTCCTCTTTACATTCATATTTGTTGAATTTATGATAAGCAAACAATAGTCTGAGACTGTCGGTCTAAACCTTTAAGAATTATGCATATGATGGATAGATTATACGGAAGACACGATTCTTAAGGTGACGGTCTAAATCATAAGATCCGCAATCGAGGGAATAAAGTTGGGTGCTTTATTCATGTAAAGATTGTTATGTTGTCTGTATTCCTATTGGGAGATGGTTTGTCTTGACCATCGGAGGTGGACTCCATGAATAGAAACATTGGCACGTTGTCATAGGTGACGATGTGTTGGTTCGAGACATAAAGTGAATTGATTTGGATTAATAATTTTGTCTTGGCAAATCGATTTACTTTAGACAATCATTTGTATTGTATCTTAATCTTGAGATGAATAGTGGGCCTGTTTTCTTGACTTGTGCCTTTTGATGTGCCAAAGGGTGACACCCATATCTTAATAGTAGTATGCATGCTGGTACGTTGGAGGCATGACTCTTGTTGACGTAGACCTATTATTCATAGATATGGAATCCATAGCTCCTCTCTAATAATTCAACAAGTTTATCTTGAATTAATTTTGTTCACAAAATTAATTCAACCGACAAACAGACATGAATTATTTGATTCTTCCAAATTTTCAACCAATCTAATAAATCAACATAAGTCACCAATTATTGTAAAAGCATGCCGTATCGTTACAAGATTTTGTGAGCTAGCAAAGGGGACCAAATGGACCTATATAGTTCAAACTCCCGATAATTATGAAACCCAATATCCTAGATATACATTTCATAATTATCAACTCCAACGCTACTCCACTAAAAGCTTGGAGCTGCACTCTCGAACTCTATAGAATTACGAAGCCCGTATAGCTAAGTCTCCATGACATATCATAGTGTATCGTTTCCCCATAGGATTATCCATAATCGGCTTAAGGACAAGTTTTGTCTTATCTTCTCAATTATTTTTATCTTATGTTCCATTATCTCACCATGGGAAAACTTACCATTCAAAGACAGTATACCATTCAGTTACACCTATGTATCCAAATGGTTGAGTGCTTTAGTTTTCCAATTATAGGATAACGCATATAAGAGGATATCACTACTTCTAAAGAGGTGCCATGGATTCCATATCTATGAATAACAGGTCTACGTTATCAAGAGTCATACCTCCAACGTACCGACATGCATACCACTATTAAGATGTGGGTGTCACCCTTTGATACATCAAAAAGCACAAGTTAAGACAACGGGCCCACTATTCATCTCAGGATTAAGATACAATACAAATGATTGTCTAAAGTGAATCGATTTGCCAAGAAAGAATTATTAATCCAAATCAATTTAATTTAGATCCCGATCCAACATATCGTCACCTATGACAACGTGCCAATGTTTCTATTCATGGAGTCCACCTCTGATGGTCAAGACAAACCATCTCCCAATAGGGATATAGACAACATAACAATCTTTACATGAATAAAGCGCCCAACTTCATTCCATCGATTGTGGATCTTATGTTTTAGACCATCACCTTAAGAATCGTGTCTTCTGCATAATCTGTCCACCATATGCCCAATTCTTAAAGGTTTAGACCGACAGTCTCAGACTATTGTTTGCTTATCATACATTCAATAAATATGAACGTAAAGAGGACAAGATTTGGTATATATAAATAATAAATTCTTTATTGATAAAAATGTCTCCAAAAACATATTGCATTTTTACTCCTTAGGGTATACATGTCTAACACATCGGAGGTGGACTCCATGAATAGAAACATTAGCACGTTGTCATAGGTGACGATGTATTGGATCGGGACATAAAGTAAATTGATTTGGATTAATAATTCTATCTTGGCAAATCGATTCACTTTAGACAATCATTTGTATTGTATCTTAATCCTAAGATGAATAGTGTGCCTGTTATCTTGACTTGTGCCTTTTGATGTGCCAAAGGGTGACACCCACATCTTAATTGTGGTATGCATGCCGGTACGTTGGAGGCATGACTCTTGTTGATGTAGACCTATTATTCATAGATATGGAATCTATAGCTCCTCTTTAGGAGTAGAGATATCCTCTTATATGCGTTATCCTGTAATTGAAAACCTAGAGCGCTCAACCATTTGGATACATTGGTGTAACCGAATGGTATACTGTCTTTAGATAGAAAGTTTTCGATGGTGAGATAATGGAATGTAAGATAAAAATAATCGGAAAGGTAAGACAGAACTTGTCCTTAAGCTGATTATGGATAATCCTATGGGGAACCGATACACTATGATATGTCATGGAGACTTGGCTATACGTTCTTCGTAATTCTATAGAGTTCGAGAGTGCAGTTCCAAGCTTTTAGTGGTGTAGCGTTGGAGTTTATGATTATGAAATGTATATCTAGGATATTGGGTTTCATAATTATCGAGAGCTGAAACTATATAGGTCCATTTGGTCCCCTTTGCTAGCTCACAAAATCCTGTAACGATACGGCATGCTTTTTTCAAAATTTGGTGACTTATGTCAGGTTTATTAGATTGGTTGAAATTTGAAAGAATCAAATAATTCATGTCTGTTTATCTGTTGAATTAATTTTGTGACAAAATTAAATCAAGATAAACTTGTTGAATTATTAGGATCAGATAATTCTTGTCTGTTTATTAGTTGATTTAATTTTAGATAAATTAAATCAAGATAAACTTGTAGAATTATTGGGAATCTATTTATTATCCTTGAGATTATCTAGATAAAGTTGTTTTAATTAGATAACTTTTCTATTGGGTTATTTGAATTAAAATTGAGACTTTGTCCTATAGAATCTCGGGTGAAAAATAAAAGATTCACGTGATTTTTATTTCGGCAGTTCGACATGTCGATCCTAAAGTTTGGCCTACCGATGAGGCAAGTTTGGCCTACCTATGAGAAAGTTCAGCCTGCCTATGCGCGAATTAAAAATCACACGTTTTTATGCGTTTTTTCGCGTATCTTATCCAATATTAACCCGAATTTGATTCTATTTTGAATTTTTGAGACCTTATCTAATAAGGAATGGCCCTAGACCCAACCTCTATAAATAGGGAGTGAGTTTAATGAGTTATTTAGATCAATTGAGAGATTAAGAGTGATACTCTGTTGATGAGAATCTGAAACTCCCTGAGAGCTCTTGTTCACAAATAACGAACACTAGCTTTGGGTTTTCTCAATTGGTTAGAAGGAGAGTCACCTTGAGGAAGAGCTATACATGTGAGCCCACACTCACTCCGATCATGGATAGAGAATAGCAAAGAAGACCAGTTGGTTGAGGCTCTTCTGGAATGTTACTTCTCTACATAAATTTTGGAAGCTTTTCGAGGAATACAAGGTTTGTAAGATTAAGTTAATTTATACATATAGCATGTCAAACTTGTGTTTTGGAAAATACTCTGATTTAAAAATTTTTAAAATTCCGCTGCGTATTATTTTTCCATCACAGCTTTCAATCGATCATGAATCATGGCAATCTTCTAATTGCTCTCACGAATCTCATCAGGTCCGATAATGATCTTATCCTTTGGTTCTGACTAAGACACTAGTGATCAACAAGGTCTTCCATAAAGTGCCTTGATTGGTGCCATACCGATACTTGCTTGGTAACTGTTGTTGTATGTGAATTCTACTAGATGCAAGTCCCTCTTCTAGTTTTCACCAAAATTCAATATACAAGCATGTAACATATCCTTAAGAATCTGAATAACTCACTCAAACTGGCCATTGGCCTAAGGATGAAAAGTGATACTTAAGTTCAAATCTTTACCTAGTGCTTCTTAGAAACTTCTCTAATACTTGGTGTTAAACTAGGTATCCCTATCAGAAGTAATAAACAGTGGACCTCCATGCAATCTAACTATATTCTCAAGATGCAACGCTCTAAGAACTGTCCTTGAACATGTCAATCTAAAAGATATGAAATGCAGTGATTTCATCAATCTATCGATAAAGACCCAACTTGCATTGTGCTTCTGCTCCATTCTTGCCAAACCGGCGAGAAAATAAGCTCCCACTGCCACCCAAGAATGGGAAGCGATTGCAGTTGTCCAATGGGCTTCTGATGTTTAGCTTTCACTTGAAGGCAAGTCACACACTTGGCGATGCATCCCAAAACGTCCTTTCTCATACCTTCCCACCAATATTGTCTTTTCAGATCGCGATACATCTTTGTGCTTCCTAGATGAATAGTAAACCAAGACTTATGGGCTTCATCCATTACAGCCTTTGTCACTTCTTCTATTGCAGGTACTACAAAATGTTTCTTGAAATACAATAATCCATCTACATGAATTTTCCATTCTTTAAACTACTCTCCATTCTGAATCCGTGTCCATTTTCCCTATAGATGTTGCTCCCACCGTTGGTTTTGCTTCACCATTTGAACAAGTGCTAGGGTAGATTCTATGTGGTATACCAAAACTCAATCATAATCTTTATAATACTATAGCCCATACTCACTTACCATAACATCTCTTTTCTAATCCTCAAATGCCAAACAAGCGAGAATTCTAGAAGATTTCTTATTGAGCACATCTACAACTATATCGGCTTTTCCAGGATAATACTATAGCATGAAGTTGTAATCTTCCATAAATTTCATCCAACTCCACTGTCTCAAATTTAAATCTTTTTGAGTGAACAAATACTTTAGGCTCTTATGATATGAGAAAATCTAGAATGTCGCTCCATACAAATAACATCTCCAAATCTTCAGAGAATGAATTACTGCTATGATCTCCAAATCATGAGTGGGGTAGTTCTTCTTGTGAGGTCTTAGTTGTCGAGTTCCATATGCCACAACTCGTCCATGTTGCATTAACACGTATCCAAGTCCACACCCTGATGCATCAATGTAGACTTTGTAAGGCTCGTCACTACTTGGTATGATCAACACTGGAGTGGTAGTCTATTGGTTCTTTAACTCTTGGAAGGCATACTCATATTCTGCATCCCATTTAAACTAAACATTTTTCTTGATCAATCATGTCAATGGAACTACTATCTTCGAGAAATCTTAAATGAATTTCCTATAGTACCTAGTGAGTCCTAAGAAGCTGTAGATCTTGGCCACATTCCTCAGTGGTTTCCATTGCACTATTGCCTCTATCTTGAGAGGATCCATTGAAATGCCTTGCTTAGAGATTAAGTGCCCAAGAAACTTAACTTTGATCAACCAAAACTCACACTTTTCTTTTTAGCATACAGCTGATGTTCCCGTGAAGTCTAAAGTACAATCCTTAGGTGCTGCTCATGCTCCTCCCAAGTCTTGGAATAGATCAGTATGTCATCAATAAACACAATCAAAACTGATCTAAATAAGGCCTAAAAATATGATTCATTAAATCCATGAAGGCTGTAGGGGCACTCGTCAATCAAATGGCATCACTAAGAACTCAAAGTGTCCATATTGGGTCCTAAAGGCTATCTTTGAAATATCCTTTTCCTTGATTTAAGCTGATGATATCCTGATTGCAAGTCAATCTTTATGAAGTATCGGAACCCCCTAACTGATCAAATAGCTCATCGATTCTTGGTAGTGAATACTTGTTCATTACTACATAATCTAAGAGTACCGTCATGTTTCTTGGTAAACAGAACTGGCACACCTCACGGTGATGTACTATTTTAGATGTATCCCTTATTTGTAAGTTCCTAAAGTTGCTTCCTCAGTTCCTTCATCTCTATAGGTGCCATTCGATATGGTGCTATAGAAATCAGAGCGGTCCTGGGGAGTAACTCAATATTAAACTCAATTTTGCAGTGTAGTGGTAATTCGAGTAAACTCAACGGAGAAAACATCATCAAACTCATCAATCACCGGTATCACCGTGTTTCTTCCTGCTACACTAGGTTCAAAAGAAGTGCTTAACAAGTCAAGTTTCTTCATCCTCCAAAACATGTCTTCATGAATTGTTCGCTCATCATTCGATCATCACTGCCTTGGTAAGTGTTCGTTGTTCCTCTATCGATCACTAACGTCACTTTCCTAAGGTGAAAGTCTACCATGGTATTGTATCAGGATAACAAATCCATTCTTAGGATCACATCATAGGTTCTCATGGGGATTACAATCAAATCACTCCTCAAAATCTCACCCCCTATTATTATTTTACAAGATTTACACATACTATTTACATATATTTGACCTAAGGGTGACGTAATCATTAGAGGTTCACTAAATTCCTCTATTTCTAATCCCATGGCATTTACAAATAGATTCAAAATGAGAGAATGCGTGGCACTAGCATCAAATAAGATACGAGCTAAAGACTGTGAAACAAGAATCGTATCGTCAACTACCGCATTACTAGCCTGTGCGTCGGAACTTCCTGGTGTCATGGTATGGACTTGGGCTAGAGCTTTTCCTTTTCCTCTATTAGTGTTGCTAGGTTTAGGGTTTGTAGGTTGATATTGCTGTGCTAGAGGAGACTGTGCACTAGCTAAATTGGATGCTCTATACTATGGAACGTTCCTTTGGAAATTCGACAACTATTAACCTTGTGTTGGATAGTGCATCTGCTAAGGGGCAAACTGGAGAAACTATGACTTAGGGACTTATTGAGGCTGCACAAAAAACTAAGCTTAGGACTAATGATTTGCACCCTCTCTAATATGAGATCCTTGCCAGGCATTCCTTATCTGGAAATTTCTCTTAATATGTCCTGCTTGCTAGTAGTAGTGATAATGAAAATTATATGGATTGCTTCATCTGCTACCTAAAGAACTACTACTCCCATTGTTGGCATTGCCTTGTTGATTCTTCACTTGAGCTTGTTGATCATTGCTGCCTCTCTTTTTGTTCCTTTGGGGCCTGCCTGAAGTGCTCGCTCTATTCCTATAGTAAGTAACATTGTCCCTTTCCACTGACAAAGCTAACGATACCAACTCACCATAATTTTGAATTCACAAAGCAACCAATTGTTGTCGAATAGATCCCTTAAGTCCCTCTTGAAACTTGATACACTTTTCCTACTCAGAAGCCATAATAGATGAAGCAAATTTGGCCAGTTCAGTGAACATTGCTTCATATTCCTAGACTATCATGTCACCTTGTTCCAATCGATAGAATTCAACAATCTTCTGGTCTCTATGAAAAAATAGCGCTCATAGAATAATTCTTCAAATCTGTCCTAGTCAATGTTTTTGTTATTTTTCATGTGTTTGGCCTGCTTCCATGTGCTATTTACACTTCCTTCTAGTTTGTAAGTTACGAATTCAACCCAGTATTCTGCTGCTATCCTAAGTGTATCCAAATGCTTTACCACTAAATCAAACCAATACTCGACTGCTTGTGGACCCCCTTTTTCATCAAAAGTTGGGATAACCGCACATCAGAACTCCTTGAAATAACCGTGCTGGTGACTCGCCTTAGAATCCTCAAGCTATGCCCTTGCCACCATCTATTGAAAAGCAACAAACATAGCCCCTATCACACCTTCATCGTTCATAGGATTTGCATAAGCAACAGTTTGATAACGCCTAGGTGCTATTCTTTCAATTTTGAAAATAAAATTGAATTGTCAGGGGTTCTTTCATTGTCGTACCTATGTGTGCATAATTCATAAGGTTCAAAACCTAGGGCTCTGATACCAAAATTTGTTACAAACCCTAGAATAGGTGGTGATGTGGTGATTTAATTAAATTAATTAAACAAACTTTAGCTAAACTTGCCAATTAATTAATTAAGTTATTTGTAAAAAAGTGTTAAATTTAAAACTTTAGATAATTACCTTTAAGCTAAAGTAACTTAAAATAGTAAAAACCAGTAAGAATGAGTTGGGCAACACCAGACCTATATATGTACACACACATAGTATCAACATAAA
>CAMOHE010059743.1:0-79841 GCA_946598075.1 Artocarpus hirsutus
TGGGATTAGATGAAAATAAATTTTGTAAATTAATTTACATATTTTAATAGTAGACATTCTAAGCTTTCCAACGAGCTATCATGAGCCTAAATCGGAGTTATATTTTATTTTCTATGAATTTTTTAATTCTCGGGTTAGAAACTAGTAAACCTATCAGTGGTAGTATACCACCCATCTACCTTAAGTAAACCACCTAATAACCCATGTGCTAATTGCAGATAGTGAACCCAACTTTGCTCACCTTCTAATCCCTTAATGTCTTACAACATTTTCAAAACCATCCTAAGTGATTTATGAATCTTATTAGAGACTAAAGTATATAGATTTACACATAATTCATTTATGGATGTGGTTATATGTTATGCTTTAGTTTTAATTGTATTTATGCGCGAATTAGGATCAAGGGTGTATGGAGCTAACGTTAATTAATTCTGAGATTAAAAGATTGTCGAGAAGCTTGAAAGGTAGGGATTTTATTACTCATCTTTTGTAAGATTTTTATGGAATTAAAATTTTTTGTTTTACTACAAGATATATGTATCTATGTTGAACTGCTATTATATGAGAATCACATATGAAACTATGATATGAGCTCGTCCTGTATTGATTAGCGAGGAACATAATGAATTAACATATGTTGTTATAAGTTGGAAAGCATGGTTAGGAAAATTGATTCTATAAATAATGATGGAACATTGAGAAATTGTGAGACGTGAAGAGGGCGACGGTTACGTCATTGGGCACGATTACCCTAAAAGGTAAAATAGGGGGAATGTGATGACGCTTCCTTGGGTCAAAAGTCCCAGAATACACTGTACATGAATCGACTTGGTGAGGACTCGGGGCTTGATGTCCCCTCACCGGAATACCTTCGGAATGTTGGAGGGTGGCCAAGCTCGCCCGTTTGGGTTTCGATAAGTGGAGTGATACTTTATTTAATGTGGATACCTAGGAATAATGATGAATTGTAATTTTTGTATATATGTAAAAGTGTGAAACTTGGTAATGGTGAACTATGGTATCCACGAGATATGATCATAATAAACCTCATAATCTGGTATATGATGTAAATTAACTAACCATGCAGTTTTAATGTGGTAATGAATAAAACCTTAAGGTAAGTAGTGGTTTTCCCTACTGAGCATGTTATCTCTCATTCCCTCATATTTTCCTCTTTTCAGGACTTATTAAGTGTGAGATGTTTACAAGAAAAATAGTTGAGGAAGCTAGGTAATTATATTAGGTTGGGATGGCTTCGAATGCAAAGAATGATCTGCATGATAATGTAAGCATCAATTGTTACTTTCTGTGACTGTATTAAGATTTGTTGAGGGTTGAAATGATGATGATGACAGTTGTATATTATTAAAATTTAAGGTGCTACATTAAACTGTGGTTTATTTATTTGTTTATGTTTTATTTTTATTTTGAGAGTTTCTATTTAAGTCTTGGGTAAATTACTTTGATGTTTTATCTTTATTTTTTGATTTTTATTTTATTTATTTAAAAACTGTTAATCCCTATATAAGGACATTACATAAAAATTTTATGCTATATTATTATTTATATAACATGTTAAGTTATGTCATGAATAAATATATAAGATATTTATAAAAAATAAATGTTATATGAAAATTTGCTTGCAGAGAAATATCCCCAGGGATACAACATTGTATTGGACCTGAATACCGGCCCATCCCATTTATATGGCCCAGCACACCACACTCATCCATGTACGGAAAAGCCTCTGAACCAAAAAGTCGTGATCGGATCCCACCACCTCTTTCCAGAATTTCTTCTCGAGCAAGGAAATCGTTCACTATTTGGCGCTTTCTCTTCCAACCAGTTCCCCTCAACCAATGCTATATTGCCACTTGTCCTCGGCCATAAAGCTTCCCCACACACCGTCACCCAATTTGGGGAAAATTTGTAAAAAAGGTTAAAGAAAATTTAAAATTAAATAAATGACTTTTTTGTTTTTGACATTAAAAAAAAGTTTTTTTCAACTTCCCTGGGCGGTTTTCCTTTTTCTGCCCCTGAGACTCCCCGCACTTCTCACACTCTACTCTTTACTAAAAAAAAAGCCAGCTGAAAACTCCAATCGTCGGCTATTATCTCTCTCTCTAAAATCTCTGAGTCGTCGTCTTCGTTTACTTAGGGTTTCTACTTTTCACAGCAAATTCTTGCTCTTCGTCTCTGGTACGTTGATCAAAATGCCATTTTTGTTTTCTCTCAGCTTTTCTCCGTCAAAAAGAGTCTTCGCAAGTCTATACGCATGCATATGCGAACAAAGTGGGGAAATATTGACACACTCGTGATTTTTTTCCTTTCTTCTTTGTCTGAATATATTAGCATTCGACGAAAATTTGTAGAATTGCACTTGTGTGTGTGTGTGTTTGTATGTATATATCTTTGGCTGGATGTTTCCATATTGTATTTACGTGCTTGTATAGTTTATTCTCTGCGTTGATGGGCTTTTTGTGCTTCTAGACGATCTTCATGTGAGAAATTTCAGTATATGTATTTGTATGCAGTTTTTTTTTTTTGGCTGTTTTTCTAGAATTTCAGTAGCTTTTCCCTGCGTTTTACTCCGTTGTTTGCGTTGGGTTCGTACGCTCTCAAATGGGTTATCGTTTTGATATTTTGAGAATTTTCTATGATATTTACAGGTTCGACATCTTCTTTGGTATGGAGCAAGTGTCGCGTCAGAGTGGAAAGAAGAGGCAGTTGGCTGAAACCAGTGAATGTGATCAAGTGTATCGGTTCAAGATATTACTACCGAATGGTACGAGTATAAGCTTGAATGTACGGGACCCTGTTCCTGAAATGCCATTTGAGGATTTCATTAATTTGGTGAAAGAAGAATACGTTCGGGTTCTGCGACACTCTGAATCCATGAGGCGAAAAAGGAGTGTGAATTGGAAACTTGGTTATCTAGTTCTGCGAGACGCCGATGACGTCAAGCTTGAAAGAAGCGTGATGAATTTCAGGAACTTCAAGCCACATAAGTGTTATATTTTGAGGCTTCTTGTGAGTATAATTTAAGCTTGGAATTTCCGTTTAATGACAGTGTGGCATTACGATAACTTGTTCACTTATTATGTTCTTGCTCTTGTTATAGGATGGCAGTGGAGAATCTGCTGAAATTTTTGAGGTTGGCATCAGTTTGATTTTATCTTTTTTTTGATTCTTAAAAGAATAATTGATTCACTATTTACTTTGTTTCATCCTTTGTTCTGATTTTACTTGAGCAGGAGTCTGTCTTTATTTTCACTTTCTGCTTTCTTAATTTGCAGAATATGTGGGATCTGACCCCTGATACTGACTTGTTAAAGGAGCTACCAGAAGAGTACACATTTGAGAGTGCTCTTGCTGATTTGATTGTAAGTCCTTTGATCTAGGCAAAAAAATAAAACATGTTTGTCTGCTAATTCTTTTTTGAATAAAGTACTTGCTTTCTACTGTACATTTTCCAGGACAATTCTTTACAAGCAGTATGGTCAAACAGTAAAAATGATCGAAGACTTGTTAGGTATGACATTGATGTGATAATAGAGCGGTATAGTTTCCTTAAGTTGGTCAATTTTTTTTTTCATTTTTTATTGGAAGAAAATTGCTTCATGGTATTTAAATGTTTTGGAGCTGTTCCTTGATTGTCAATTTCTGTCACCTATTGTGTTAGGCAGGGCAGAGTTTGAACTGCTGTTGTCCTATTCTTCCGTAGTCATGTAAGGCCATCAAATTAAGTATATATCTCCTGTGGTCTGTGACTGTTTCTCTGATAATCTCAACATATATCCACAGCAGAAGATCTAAAACTGAAATTCATTTTGTTGGCACATACGAATTCCCTTTTCTGAGCGTACTTTAATTATTACAAACCAAGCTCTGGCTTAGAGTTAATGAGCAATGGCACATAGTAATATCATGTGGTACAGAAAAGTCCTTAGAGATTTGGCATATTGTTGGAATGAAGCATTTATTTATTCTTATGTTGTACTAACTAGACTGATATTAAGACCTCTATTATTTGTTAAAAACTTTTTCAGATTAATCTTTCAAGTGCAAAGGAATTGTTTTTTGGTTTATGTGCTCTCTCTTATTTGACTGCCCCAAATATTTTCTTTGATTTTAGCATCTACCTTTGACATATATGCAACTTTGTTTTCAACCGTTCAGGGTCGATGTTTTAGAGGATAGGATTGCAATCTTTGACACTGGCCCTGGTATGGATGGAAGCGATGAAAATTCAATAGTAAAGTGGTATGTCCTAGCAGTCTTGTGTTTCTTGGTTCTCACATAGTTTACATTATGTAGTTCGCCTTGAATCTAGAATCTCAATTGACAGGGAGATAGTCAATTTTGCTACATGTTTGGTGAGAGCGTTGAAAAAATTTTCTATTTCTCAAGATATGCCATTTCTTGACAAGAACGTAATTGAATAACGAGGCCTTGAGAAATACAAGCATGTTTCTTAAGTAGTGTCTGCTACACATTTTATTTAGGGGAAAAATGGGTGCTTCACTTCACAGATCTTCAAAGGAACAAGCAATAGGGGGCAAACCTCCATACCTAAAGGTAAAAATAATGGACTTTATATTCTTCTTATTATGATTAAGTGTGCCATTTCGTTTGTTTAAATGTGTTGTGAGCTGTCCTTTGTAATTATGCAGCCTTTTTTTGGCATGTTTGGACATGGAGGACCTGTAGCATCTATGCATTTAGGGAGGTATGTATATGATCCCAGTTATGTTTATGTCCCTCTTCAATCTTCTTCTGTTGATTTTTCACTGATCACTCGTTTTCATCTCTCTCTCTCTCACTGCAATGTTTCAGGTATGCTAAAGTTTCATCCAAAACTAGGAAATCCAAGAAGGTATATGTTCTACATCTTGAGAGAGACGCCCTACTCAACAGTTCGGGTTCTGAACTTTCTTGGAAGGTAATGGAGAAAAAAAGCATAAGCAGTAGTCCTTTAAGGAAAAAAGTGGTCTTTTTCTGCTTCTGTTTAAATGACTCTCTCTTTCTCTCTCTCTCTCTCTCTCTCTCTTTCTCTTTCACCCTCTCTCCCCGAAGCAGACACTAATTATACCTTTTCATTTTAGACTGGTGGTGGTATTAGAAATCCTTTGGAAGAGGAAATTGCAGAAACACCACATGGAAGCTTTACAAAGGTGAACTATTGCATCCGTTTGACGGCCACCAAGTGATTATTTGTGTCTGCCATTCCTTTTAAATGGCATTTTACCTTTTTTGCAGTATAAATTGGTCAGAAAGTTTTTGACTCATTAGATAACCCCTCGGTAGTAGTCTTTGTAACATTTTTTTTTGTTTTTTTTGCTGCTCCCTTGAGTACAGGCATTGATGATGCGCCTGACCGAGGGTTATGAGTCTCTCTCTCTCTCTCTCTCTCTCTCTGTTTTGTTTTGTTTTTTGTGAACCTTAACTAGTTTGTAATTGTTTAGCTCTGGAAAAAAAACTTGACAGGTTGAAATTTTTGAACCTAAGACCAAAAGTTTGGACATGTTTAAACTCCGATGCTGGCTAAAGGACATATACTTCCCATATATTCAGGTTTGCACTTTGCTTTTGTTCTAGTTATACAATATGTTGATGTTAAGCTCACCCTGTGTAGTTTTTGACTTTGATAAGTACCAAAAGTGCATTATTTTCTCTTGCATATTTTATGAAACGGGGAGTTTTCTCTTATGCAGTATCTTACTTTTGCATGCCATGCACTCTTTCCTTGGCCTTGCAGTGTGACGAGATGTCCAACGCAGGGAAGACCATTACACCAATAGAATTTCAGGTTAATTATCTTCGCCATTAGTTTCTCTTAAGTGTCTCATGCTTTTAAGTTAGATTTCCTCACGTGGTTTCTGTTTCTTTAAATATTGCTGGCTAATGCCTTAAAATTTATTGAAATGATATAACATATAATTGAAATAAAAAAGTATGCTCTCATGTGTCTACGTCTTCCTTTTAGATTTAAGGAAGTTTTAAATAAAGTATAATCTTAAATGTGTGATTTTATGAGCACACTTCTTATGATGAGACTTGTATCCTTTCCCTTTTCTGATATTCAATTCTTTGGCTTTTAGCAATCATACTTGATGTGCAGGTGGACTTTCTACAAATCTTTCAACCATTTGTGTTGATTCTATTATTTTCAGGTTAATGGCACTGATTTGGCTGAAATTCAAGGTGGGGAGGTTGCAACTACAAATTTGCATTCATGCAATGGTCCTGACTTTGTTTTACACCTTCATTTCTTGTTAAAGCAAGCCGCTGTCACCAAAAGTCCAGGTAAATGACTATGACCTATTCACAAACTCATGCCATGTCTTTTTTCACATGAAATGGAATTTTCCATACTTTAATTGTCTTCACAGTTGTTTGCAACTTTGAGTTTGTTGCTGTTAGCTAAATTTCAACTTCAAGTGCTCTTTTGTTACTCAACTTGTAATGTTTCAGGTTCAAGGTCATATCAAGAAGCCAATGCACGGCTGAAATTTGTTTATTTTCCTGTTGTTGAGGTAAGATTAGTATGAATTCGTCTTCTTTTCACATATATAATTTGGAAATTGAGGAAATTGTTTGTTTCAGGGAAAGGAGAGCATTGAAAAAATTTTGGAGAAGTTGAAAGCTGACGGACATAAAATCACTGAAAAATATAATACATTTAGCCGTGTTTCTGTTCGGCGGCTTGGCCGTCTCCTTCCAGATGCTCGCTGGGTAGGTTTTGGACTCTCTCTCTCTCTCTACCCCCATATATGATGACCTCTTGAAATCTCCTTTCATTAAACCTCATGAAATTTAGAGTTCAAATTTATGGGCCCATGTAAATCGAAATCGTTTCTTGAAGATCAAGAAAAATGTTATCAACTTACTGTTTATATCTTCTTCTCTACATGAAATACACATGTTGATGTTTAGCTAATATATGAAATTCGTGGATATGTACATTTGCACACCAATCATTATCTTTGAATTATATGTACTGTTGATGTTTCTGCAGGCATCTCTGCCTTTCATGGACTTGAGGCACAAGAAAGGAAGTAAGGCACACATATTGAAGAGTTGTTGTTCTCGAGTTAAATGCTTTATTGGTAGGCTGGTTCAATTTTTTAGCTTCCTAGAGTTGCTATATGTCTGCTCTTCATCATGCAAATTCATGGTTTGAGAATTTTTTTTCATTGTGTGCACTAAGAAAAAAATATGTTTCGGTTGCAGATACTGATGCTGGCATCAATCCAACACCATCAAAGGCAAGTCTTAATATTATTCTTCTTTCTCTATAAGAACATGAGAGAAAACTCTTCTCTCTTGCAATCCCTGTTTTATTTGCTCCACATGCTCAAGTCCGATGGAGTGGAATTGTTAAACAAATAATTTTGTTTGCGTAAGGAAAGCTTATTCAATAAGCAATTGTTATAATGAAATACAAATTTGGAGTATAACTCCATCAATTTGGTTAGTATACCTCTGATTCAGTTACTAAGAAAGTTCATCATTGTGCGCAGACGGATTTAGCACATCAGAATCCTTTTGCCATTGCCCTGAGGAACTTTGGCAATAACATTCGAGATAATGACAAAGGTATTTTCTGAGTTCTGTTCATCGGGGACGGTTTTTTTTTTTTTTTTTTTTTGTTTTTGGATTTTCTTTTATATTTATTTTTAATTCAGTTTTTTATTTTTCTTAATCTAATTTTTTCAAGTTTTCAGGAATAGATATTGAAGTTTATAGGGATGGAAAGTTGTTGAGTCCTTCACAACTGGAAAAGGACTACCAAGATTGGATTCTTCAAATGCACATGCAGTACGATGAAGAAGTTGATCATGGTGAAGATGAACCGGTTATTGTTGTCAGCCCTGTAAAAAGTAAAGAAATTGGAATTTCATCTGATGGTATGCATGAAGGGATAATCAGCTTTATTTTCCAAACTTTGCATCAAAATTGTTTGTTTTTGTTCAATTATCTTAGTTCCATTTTTATTTTATCTTTAAATGATTCTCAATCTGATTATATCTTGTTCCAGTTAATCATTTTTATAGTTTCATTGTCAAATTCTAGTTTTAAGAGTTCACAAGGTTCTTAAGAGGAAAGGAGAAACCTGGAAATCCGGGGATAAAATTAAAATTTTGAAGGGAGCGTGTGCCGGTGTTCATAAAAATAATATCTATGCAACGCTAGAATACTTTTTGATTGGAGGTTTCGAAGGTGACGCCGGTGGTAAGTGTCCTCGTAGGTACCTTTCATTATGCCTTAGCATCACTCAAGCTTGCGTTGTGCAATACAAAAATTTTGGCGAAGATAAATATTCTGACTTTCTTTTTTTGTTTTCCTTGCCTTTTTCAATAGGAGATGCTCGGATTATATGCCGGTATGTTTCTCATTCATAAACTCTAATTTTTTAGTCTCCTTATTGATTACTTAAGTAATTCTATTGATACATGTTGTTCATTGGTTTGGTCTGACAAGGCCACTTGGTATACCAGATGAGAATGGGTGCATTCTTACTGAAGCTAATGGGGAGACTAGTCTGGATAAGCGAAGCTCCTTGTCCATTCCCATTAGCGTTATCGACTCTGGAAAGGTTTACAAGACACCTTTTTTTTTGGGTTCTTTGCCTTAAGGAAAAACGAAAACTTTTTTAGATGCTTAAAATCTGAGCTGTTAATTGCAGTGCATATCTGTCAATACTGTGGAGTGGAATCACTTAGTTGAAAAGCAGCGTCAGAAAACTCCTTCTACCATTGACTTGCTAAGTACAAAAGAATGTCAAGAATTGGAGGTCGATGGGGAGGTTAACGTTTTTCCCACTATTTTCCTCTCCACTGTTAGTGCAAGGAATTTGTTTATTATTATTATTATTATTATTTTTTTTTTTTTTATCTTGAAGGTAATGCAAGGAATTTGTTTAATTTATTCCCTAGTCGCATATGGGAAATGGATTTTGAGTGTTAGAACACGAATTGATTTTATTTTTGAAGATGTAAAAAAATGGAACCTTGGATAGGGCTGCATGGTTTTATCGTGTCTTGTTTTGTTTTGAATTTTTTTTTTAATTTTTTTCCTTCTTTAGTAGAGAAATTGGAAATTATCAAGTTCATGGTGGTTTCTATTATTTCAGGAATTGTCTGCAACTGCTAATGCTGGAAAAGCTCCTCCAAAGGAACTTGTGGCTGTTGTTCGGCCTGCCAATTATGTACCTCAGAGTGACCCAAAAGATTTGGACCAGAAATATATTTTTAGATGTAAAACAGAGATGTTGTTGGAGGTGAAGTTCAATGGCCACAACAAAGATGTTGGACATGGGGTTCACCTTTGGTCAGTGCGTGTCCCGCCTTCTACTCATAAAGGAATCTATGGTTTATATGTCTTTCCACTTAGATGCAAGCACCCAAATTTGTTTCAAAAAGTGGGCGTCTATACATTTTCATTCTCTCTTGTAAGTGGTTCACCCAGATTCCAATTTATTTGTGTCCTTTGAAAATCATAGGATTGTAATATGGTCCTTATCTTGTGATATGTTGTGTTGTTATTGCATTTATCAGACTGATTCAAGTTGTAAAAATTTCGTCAAAAAAGTCAATGTCAAGGCCTCTTCTAAGATCGGGAAGTGGAAACTTTTAAGCAATAACCAGAGTTTACCATATAGCTTAAGGTACCTTACCTTTTTTTTTAAATTTTTTTTTATTTTTTTTAAAGGTTTTGTTATCTTTTTCCAAAAGTACATATCTTGTTTGAACTTACCACAGTTCTTTATTAACTGAATATGCAATGTCTCCTTTCAAGGTTATTGTATTTTCTGCATGGCCATGACTCGTATAAGCTTGATGTACACTCTCTCTCTTAATAACAGCTTATTCGTTTTATGATCCTCTATGGCAGTGTTGGCTCGTTTGGTAGACCTGTTGTCATTGCATGTTATGACATTTATGGCAACCGAACTCGTTTTACATCTAATCCTCAAGTTATAGTCAATATGCAAGCAAAAAAGGGTGTCCTTTTCCATGTAAAAGGTTTTGAGACTGAAGTTTCAGATTCTGGGATACAAGTGAAAGTTAAGGTATGGTTGACATCATCCTGTTTCCTGTAATTGTTGCAGGTCATTTCTGCTGCACTTGCATTTACATAAATATGGAATTTGCCTTAGGCGTGTATTTGTGCATCTGTCAAGTTTTTTGTATGTTTTCAGGACTTGTTAATTCATAGTAGTGAATTGGACAAGATAAGGCCTGGATACGAAGCCACTTTGGTCATATCTAGTTCCGATGAGCTATTCTCTGCTTCCATGCCTTGTCGTGGTATTCTATTTACTCTTTGCAGAAGCGTGGTTTTAAAATAGAGTTTCATGTCTTGCTAACTTATATTTACTTTTTTCTATGTATCAGTTAACCCTGGATGTATAGACAATGTAAAAGCTCAACCATCAATTTTGTCCTACCAACTGATTCCGGGTTGCATTATTAAAGAGCTTGAATTAGAGGTATATCAATAGCTATCATTCTATTTACCTAACAATTGAAAGACTTCTACATAATAAATTTGTTGTTAACTACTTTTAAAAAACTTTTCTCTTTAACTGATTGAAATCTGGTGACTGCAAACATTGCTAATATTTTTTTACTTGCCAAAAATCTAATTCTATATTCTTCGTTCTCTAGATGTCTGATGCATATGGTAATCATGCAATGGAAGGCTCCGAAGTTCAATTGAATTTAGAGGGGCTTGAGATACTTGATCAACTAGGATTGAAGTGCAAGGTGAGATTCATTATAAGTATGCTTGTGCGATTATGCTATTATAAACTCTTTTTGAAAGCACTTTTTAGAGGTTTATTTATTGATTTGGTTGTTATTATTTTAAAATAATTTTCCTATACATCAGTAAAGAAGCAGGATGACACTAGTCTTGTTATTACTATGTGGCTTTGTTGGACTAGGTGGACATAGCAGTCTGAATGATTTTTGTTATCAATTCTTCTTTTTTTCCCAGTGGCCGAAAGTAAATCTTAGCGCCTTTTTCATTAGCTGTAAATTATGCTTCTTTTGTCGATCAAATTGCAACTGTTGTCAATAATGTCCTTTAGTTATTTTGGTTATTCCTGATTCCTTTGCTGTTTTTGATCTACTAAGATGATACCATGGGTATTTTGTTTCCTTATTTAACGGCTTTTTTGTTTGACACTAAGAAGAAAAATCTATTCTGACTAGGTTTTCTTGGAAAAAATTAGAAGTAATTATTTTTCTTTTGAATCTATTTCTGACTAGGTTTTCTTGGAAAAAATTAGAAGTAATTAATTGTTTTTTCGGAAGGAGTAACTACTTTTTTTTCTTTTTTTCTTTTTTTAATATAATATTTACCTCTTTTTGCACAAATATTTTGATTACTAAGGCAATGTATCCTGAAGAAAAATTTTCAATATAGGTGGATAATTGCGGGCGTGTTGACCTCAGTGGCCGCCTAAAAGTAACTGCTGGTTATGGAGAAAATGGTATGCACATTTACTGTCTTGTTCTTTAGACACGGGGTTTACTAAGATTAATATCATCATAAACGTTTACTTGTTACAATATTAACTTACATGCGTTATTGGTTGTCTGCTTCAATCAAATGATACAAACTTTTATGTATGTGTAAATGTGTGTTTTCAATTTTCATATCTGCAACTATTGCTGTGCATTTTTCCTTTTAGTATCATGATGTGAAAATTATATTCTCATGTAGTCACATGTGAAAAAATTAAGCAAACCACGGGAGAATATTACATTAATAAATAAATAGCTAAATCCTTGATATTGTAGTTCCATTTGTATGCATTTATGTTTGTTATGTCTTTTACGATCATTATACATCTCAATTTTTAATTACCCTCCTCATGTGCAGTATCATTCTCTGTATTATCAAACAAGCAAGTTCTTATTGAGCAAGAGTTCCAAATTGAGTCAAGGGAACTGAGACTTGTATCAGAGGTGACACTATTGTTCTGTCTTTCTATTTTCAGTTAATTCTTGTTGGTTTTCATATGCTGAGAAAAGATATGATTATTATTAGGTGCCTGAGGTACGTCAAGCCGGTTCCATACTAGAAAATACGGTTTTTGAAATCGTCAACTCCGAGGGTCTTCTTGATGATACCATCCATCATGATGAAGAGAAAACTGGGCAATCGCATATGCTTATAATAAAGTCCGATTCAAATTGTACAGTGGAGTCTGTCCGTTATACTTTCAAACATGGGCGATGCACTGTTCCTGCTATCCCCCTACCTCAGAGAGAGGGAATCTTTTGTTTCTCAGCTTGTCATTCTCGTCATTCAAATCTGATTCTGCGTATTAAGGTTATAATAGCTTTGCCGAAGCACTATTTTTTTTCCTAGTTGCTTTACTGCTTTCTTGTGGCAATGATTGTCAAGTTCTAATAGCTTTGCTGAAGCACTATTGTTTTTCCTTGTTACCTTTCTGCCTTCTTGTGACGATGATTGTGAAACTCTATGTGCAGGTTCATTTGGTAAAACCCGCAATGCCAATTATTACTCCAGAATCTGAGTATGGGGAGATTCGATCTCCCTTGGATGGAAAAGTCTTGCTTCTTCAGGACTCATCCTCTCTTAAGCAAGTAGAAAAGGAATTTATCTTGTCCATGGAGAATAAAAAGAAGGTACAACAATATATCCCATCTTTAAATTGCTTTAAAAATACATCAGTAAATACCTTGGCATGGTCCAACATCATAGTTCATTTATTAGTAAACTCGAGATCCATCCATCTATTGATTTTGGGTTTCACAGTTTGTGTAACCTTTGAACAAAGAGTTCTCATTCATCCATGTTAACTTTCACGGGAGTCACGAACTATTTGATCTTCCCTTTGTGAATGTTGCTCTGATAGTCTTCTATAATGAGTTAATTAAGGAGGTTCATAGCGAAATAGCACTGGTTAGTTGTGTTTAGTTGCTGTTAGTAAAGGTTGTTAGTACTGAGTTAGAAGGCAACTGTAGTATAAAAGGAGGATTTAGAGGAGAGTTGGAGCCTATGGTCTTATTTGGGAAAAAGTATTGAGAGTTGGATATCTCTTGAATACTATCTACATTATGGTTTTTCTTTGTAATCTTTCGATTTCTTCATTAATAGAGTTCTATTCTTTGTTCAAGTTCTAAGTCTGTGGCTAGAGTCTTGTCACGCCCATGTTGCAGTTTTGAGTTTCTTTCTCCTTTTCTCACTGCAGGGACTTGAGCATGACCTGCTTGAAACAGGTTTGTCAATCGGAAAATTGGAACAACAACTTGATGTGCTTAAGGAGGAGAAGGAAAAACTTGAGCAAAATGTGAAAGAGTTGCAAGGTTCTGACTAACTAGCGCATATACTGCTTTTTCCATACTGCCTGTTTGGCATCATTGTGAAAAGACTGCCCTAATTAAGATTTGACTTGACCAAATTGGACATTAAATCAATTGCTTGTCATGCTATGCGGCATAGACGTACCCTCTAACTTGCC
Organism: Artocarpus hirsutus; assembly: GCA_946598075.1. Classification (NCBI taxonomy): domain Eukaryota; kingdom Viridiplantae; phylum Streptophyta; class Magnoliopsida; order Rosales; family Moraceae; genus Artocarpus; species Artocarpus hirsutus. The sequence goes on from CAMOHE010059743.1 coordinate 13,505, forward strand.
AAGATGCCCTTTTCTATATTGCATTGTCTCTGGTGGTCTGACAGTCTGTTATCCTTTGACGTATTTGGATTGTATCAATAAAAATGACAAAATTGATAGATTTTATTTTATTTTGTGGTATCCAGAGTCTACTGGACTTTGTCTTCTGGGTTTCCCGAATTGCTTTTACACTAAAGAGGAAGTGACGGAGGAGATAGAAAAGATGGATAAATCTGCTGCTGCTGTTCTCTGCAATATTTCTAGAAGAGTTCCATTCCAAGAGCAACAGAATCATTTAATGAAAGATTTAATTGGAGTGGTTGCTCTTCTTGGTAGAGTCAATTCCAGTCAGCTTAGCAGGTCAAACATCTTATGTCTTATTCCCATTTTCCCAATTAAAAGATTATTTTGTCTTGCATTTCTTTATTTCTCTTCCTGTTTTAACTTGTGGTTGTATCTGTCTGTAGGACACTGTCAGAACACTTGGGTATAGATCAGATGCTTGCAGTGGTCACTAGAACTTTTGAGGCTGCAAATGTTCTTGAGAAGTGCATAAAAAATTGCGTTGATTGTAGCGACGCACATCTTGCAGCAGATGTTGCACTTCTGAAATCCATAAAGGGTCGCTATATGGTTTTATGCCTTGAAGACATAAGGTAAACTGTAAAGCGGGACCCCAGTTTATCAATTTAGGAACACAAGTATTTGCCTGTGTAACTTGCTATACATGGGTCTTGTCCTAGATCCTTCATGAACGATCGTTCCTACATTGTAACATAGAAATAGAGGCATGATGTGACATTTATTTTATATGAAAATGACTTGGTTTACATTAAGTTTCTTGTTGTCATACATTCCAAAGTGATTGTTACATGAAATAAAGGTCATGTCATATGAGGCATGTTCATTGTAAAAGATCGAAGCCTCTGCCTAAATATATATGATGTCTGATGGAATCTATATAAACTCGTCTCATGTCATGTTTGCTGTTTTGACAGTCCTTACGCAGGTGGGATTGAGTGTGGTGGCTCTCAGAAAAAGCTGCCCTTACCAGTTCCTTGTATGCGTGATGGAACAGTACCATCTGGTTTTCTGGGATTTGCAGTTAATATGATTGATTTAGACGATGATCAGCTGCGAATAAAGACGAAATCGGGCCATGGTCTTCGAGAGACATTATTCTACTGTCTTTTCGGTCATCTCCAAGTTTATCGAACAAGGGAAGAGATGTTAGCTGCACGTGCTTGTATAGAACATGGTGCTGTTTCTCTAGATGGTGGAATTTTGAAAGAAAACGGCATGGTCACTTTTGGAACTGGGTATCTCTCTCTCTCTCTCTCTCTCAAACTGAGTCTCTTCTTCCCAGTATTAAATGCGTGAAAGTTTAGGCTTACAATGAGGTTGTTTGGTTTTATTTCCTCTTTAGGGACCCTGGAATATGTTTTCAAGTTATTACAACTGGGAATGATTCTGTTTCTCGAGAAAATGTGAAGCGGTTTGTGGAAAAGAAATCGCAGTGGAGAATGGTCGACCGGCGTATAGGGGTAGGAATGAAAATGCATGAGAAAGCAAAGAAAAGGTTCGACAAGACGAAAAGTAAGTTTTTGAAGTTAAGGGAACAGGTGGGTCCTTTAATTGAACGCTACCGTATGGAGTATGGAATGGATCCAACGCAAGAAACAGCTCGGACAAGTCGAGGACAAGCGAGAAAAGATCAAGTTAAACTGCTGTAATTTTCTGCTTTATCAATGCTTAAAGTACAACACTCTAATTCTCCATATGTGTATGCTTATATTTGTGGGCGTATATGTATGTATATATGTTTAAAAAGTGAAATGTTTGGCAGGATTTATAATTATTAATTCAAGTATATATATATATATATGTGTGTGTGTGTGTGTGTGCGTATATATATGCAAGTTAGTTTTTTTTTTGTTTTTGTTTTTTTTACTAAAACATCGAACGAGATAACTTTTGTTGTTTATGTTGAGTTGCCTTAAATAAATTAATGCGGCATCTGCCGTTTTCTCTGATAGGGGAAGAAAACCAAAGTTTGTCGTTTAGCTGGGACCTTTTTTTTTGCAATTAAATATTTTCCAGTCGTTTTAGTTGAGTAAATAACAGAGCACACGGTGAAGGCGTGAAGTAATTCCTTTTTTTATTTAAGGACTTGCGTTGAGCCGTTGGTTAAATTGGAAAAAAAAAAAAAGAAAAGAAAAGAAGCACATCACAAAAAGCTGCAGTCTGAATGAGGGAAAATGACATCATTTTCGGACTTTACTCGAGAGTTTCATTGTTGCGCCAATAAAAAGAGATGAAGCTACATGTAGATCCCTATATCAACAGCTGTCAAGCGTAACGCGACATGTGGTATGCTGAAACGTGGCTGCGTACAAGCGACATGTCGTTCACGGAAATTTGCAAACAGAGGACATGTCGTTTTATCATCTGTTCAACTTTGAAATGAATATGCATTGAAAAGGTCAGTGCTTCCGGTGGTGCGTAGGTTACTGTGCCTAATTACTTATATCTAAATATTTCTAGTCAAAATTTATATATTGTCGTTTTCTGAGGTGACGACGCGTACATCAGGCTCAGTGTTGTTCTTGCTATTGAGCCCAGATTCTCGACATACGTATTTGCTGACGGCCGCTATATATGGAGTGAAATTCCACCTCAGAAAGAGAGAGAAAACAGAAAAGCGAACGAGAACGGCAGTCGGTACTACTGAGTTAACTCGGCCATGTTTCAACCAAGCAACCAGGTGATTCCCTCTGAAAATTTCCCCTTCTTCTGTCTGTTTGGTTTCCTAGAGAATGTCAGAAACGGCAGCAATATAAAACTTGTTATTCCGTGCTTCAATTTCTTTCCCTTTTATTTTTTGTTAACGCGCTCTCTTGGCTACCGAGTTGAGCATGAAGGATTTGATAAGAAAATTTCTCCTTTACTGTGTGCTTGGTTTTCTAAGAAATATTAGAAATGAGAGAATAAAAAACCTGTCATTCTGGGCTTCAATTTTTGCTTTTGTTTTTTTAACACGCTCTCTTGGCTACCGAGTGAGCGTGAGGGTTTTGATAATTTCAATGCATGTCCTTCTTCTCGATTTCGTAGTTATCTTATGCTTAAATTTCCCAGAAAAATGAACTTCAATCGAGTTATGTCTTAAAATTCTCTGCGTTTTCTGTTTCTTTAACGGCTTCGTAATATTGGGTTTGGTAAAATTCCCCTGACGTAGTGCCGGAATTTTCTATTTTTCTTTAGTATATAGCTCTTGAACCGCGGAATTTTCAGAAATTTGTCACATTTCTTAAACAAAATATTTCTGTTCTGGAAAAAGTACGAACATGATAATTGTGCATTTTCGTTTTCTAGAACATTTTAGAAGGTTTAACAGCAATTGAAGGTGGTTATTATTTATTTATTTGCTTTGTATTTGCGTTGTTCTTTTTGTCTCTTTAAAAGGGCGTATTTTGTGAGCTGCAAATTAAAAATAAAACGAAAAGTACTATTGTGTTGCACAACACTCCCTTTTTATTTTATTTTTATATTTTTAATATGTGCTGTATAATATCTGTTTTTCCTCTTTCAATTTATTTTTTCTCGTTATGTTTTGTTTTTGTTTTCCAGAACATATTGTCTTAACAGTATCCATTGTGTTTATGCAATCGAGGAAATTTGGAAAATACTTAAAACTCCTTTTCTTTGCAGCTTTCTATTCATGCAAATTCATTGCCTATGCAAGAACCAGCAGCATTGATGCAAGTGGATCAAAATGCAACTAGCATGGTAGTTGCTAAGGATGACGTGCAAAATGGAGGATTTTCGCAGGCGGAATCTATTATTAACTACTCTAAGGTTGTGCCAAAAATCTGTCTCTAGAATTTTTCATAGTTTTCTTTGCCATATATTTAACATTTGGTTGATGTTTTGTGTCATTATAATTATTACTACTGTTGTTGTTGAAGTGTGAGTCATTTCTAGTAAGTTTTGTTGATTTTAAATTATAGACAAGTGGCATTAACTTTGCAATTACATATTCTTTTCAGAGACTTCAAGATGATCTTCAAATGATAGGAATGAAAATAAAACAGCATGAGGAGAACATAAAATTTCTGAAGTCTCAGAAAAACAAATTAGATGACTCTATTCTTGATTTGCAAGGTATATTCCATCATGTTTCTGTTAATACTTTTTAGTTTTTACTTATATGGATTTGGCTGTAATGGGAAATTTTTTGCGTTAAGCAGCTACTCTTGCTGTGAATTTTCAACCTCTTATATGGGTTCCTAGGTAGAAAACTAATGACGAAGTTCAAAATAGTTAGAAACTCAAAGAACTCAATTTGTACTTGGTATTTAGACTTACATATGGCTTTGCTTTTGGAAAGAACTATAAGGTTCATTTTTCCTTTAAGAATTACATTTAGCAAACTCTTATCATTTTACAAACTTTTCTATGTTCTTGCGTCTCCTTTTCCTGTAATTTATCCACAAGTTTCTTTTCAGTTACCTTGGGCAAGTACCATTCCTCCAACGCAACGACAATCGAGAATGAGGACCATGCCCACCATCAAAGTGAGGAGGAAATACATGAACAGATTCTACAACATGAAAAATCTGCTGCAGGGATTTTATGCCAGCTTAAAGCTCATCATGGTACTCAGGCTTCTCATCTGACATTGACCAAGGATGTGCTGGGTATTGTTGCTACCCTTGGCAAAGTTGATGATGATAATCTTAGTAGGTAAGGAGGCTTTGCATTTTCTTTATATCTTCCTTTCCTGGTTGGAGAATCATGCGTCCCAAGACTGGTATCAATTGCATCATGTCGTTGTTATGGAACTTAAATTAATGTGCTGGACTTTGAAATGAAAAGGGTGGATAGGGTCTGTTTTTAAATATCCAGAATAGTTACTAATTACAATCCACGGGCACGGGGTACGTTGTCAATAGGTTGTAGAGGGACAGCCTTGATTTGTTACCTGACATGTTTTTCTGAACTTGAAATGCAGACTTTTCTCGGAGTACTTAGGAATGGAGAATATGTTGGCAGTTGTCTGTAAGACTTACGAAGGTGTCAAAGCTCTAGAAATATATGACAGAGAAGGCTGCATAAACAAGAGTGCTGGTCTTCATGGGCTTGGTGCTTCTATTGGAAGGGCTTTGGAAGGAAGATTTCTTGTTGTTTGTCTTGAAAATTTAAGGCATGAGTCTAAAGCTGTGCCTTTGTAAAGGCAATCTCTGTCAGTATCATTTCAGGGGGAAAAAAATCTCTGTTACTAATAACTTATAAGATTTGCTATTTTGGCAGTGCATTTAGAATTGTTATTTTTTCTTTACTTCCACAGACCATATGCTGGTGAGTTTGTACCTGATGACCATCAAAGGAGGCTTGATCTTCTAAAGCCTAGATTAGCTAACGGAGAGTGTCCACCTGGCTTTCTTGGCTTTGCTGTAAACATGATCAATGTTGACACCACAAACTTATTTTGTGTCACAGCCAGGGGACATGGTCTTAGGGAGACTCTGTTTTATAACCTTTTCTCTCGTTTACAAGTCTACAAAACAAGAGTGGAAATGCTAAATGCACTGCCATGTATAAGCGATGGAGCCCTTTCTTTAGATGGAGGAATGATTAGGGCCCCCGGTGTCTTCTCCCTTGGAATTCAGTAAGAACCTCCGTTAGCAGCAATGAAATGGAATTTATGTAGCTTTCCACTTGCTTGGTCTATAAAATTTTGGTTGCATGAATTGTGGTAATTATTTCTTACATTAGTGTTTGTTGGTTCATCTAATTTTGAAAACCCATCTGGTGTAGGCAAGACGTTGATGTCAGATTTCCCAAACTATCGGTGTCCTCAAGCCTACCTGAAAGCTATACTCGATCTGAGAAGCAAATCCAAGAGTTGAAATGGAAGAAAGAAAAAATGATTGAAGATGTCAAGAGAGAACAGACATTACTGGACAATGCGAAGTTCAAATTTGATAGGAAGAAGCAAGAGTTTCTTAAGTTCCTCGCAGAAAGTTCATTATACACAGCTCAGGTAATTTATAAACTTTTTCTCAGTCAATATTCTTTTTCTTCGGAACTGGTTTTACGGACTTGATACTAATGAAAAATTTTGTCTTAAACCCACAAACAGGTGTCCGCACACCTTTTGAGTTTTGACTTAAAACTGTGTTTCCTTTTTATGCTTATAATTCGTTTAAAAGAAAAACCCCGGAAAAGCTAACGCATTTTTAGAGGTCATTTTCCTCGATTTGTTGGTCTTGAGGGTTCTATTCTTTGCTCAGTTTCTCATCTGTTTGTACAATGGCAGCACCAAACGCAAGGCAGAGTGACCCCAAGATGAAATGCAGCTTCAACAACAATTGTAGGAGTTGTAGGAGCCTTTTGGAGAAACTTGTTTGAGGGGGGGTTCGGGGAGGGTGGAATTGGAAGCTATTCATTTTCTTCAGTGAAGTGAGACCGAGGGGATATTGTAATATTTCTTCATGTCTAGCTTCTGTAGAAGCGGATGGCGGTCCTTTTTAACTACAATGCTGGTGGATAAATTGTACCGCATAGATTGATTTTTCTTTTGTTCTTTTCTGCTTACATTTCTTTGGATACTGTTTTGTGCTTACTTTACTTGTTTTGCATCAGCAATCTACCTAACGGAGGCAATAGAGACTGCTTTGTACTTTTGTATAGAGTGTTTGGATTGTCAGTTTGAACTAAACACTGTAGTAAAACTGGTTGGTATTAGAATTTTTTCAATGAACCAAAAATACGAGTATCTCAACCGAGGCAACTTCGTTACCCTAAAAAAAAAAAAGAAAAAAAAGAAAAAAACCTTCCTTCTTGGAAGGGGAAGACTACATGAATAGGTAAGCCGCTTTTATCCGAACCATAAGTTGTACTCCGGAGGTTGCTCAGCGTCAAAGGTGGTGGTCGTCATTGCTCGAAAGTGCTGAGATGAGGGTTAATTTTGGAAGAATGAAAATGTTGAAAAAACTTGAAGAAGAAAACTTGCTACATCCTCAAACTTTAGGACGTAGTTTTTGGGCCGGGTGGCCGATAGCCCACCGAGCATCATTTCTCAAAATTTCATAATAAAATAAAAAATATAAAACTGACAAAATTTGACGGTGATGTTGCGGTCTAAAACAAAATTCTTATGAGGGCTAGAATTATGGTAGTGCATAGATATGATTAACCACATTAAATAAAAAAATAAATAAAACAAACTGAATTTACTAGAACTTTTTATTTTTTTAACCATAAAGCCATTAGTATGATTCTCACATAAACCAAAAAAAAAAAAAAAAAATGGTCGCTCAAAGACGTGAAGAAAATAAGAGAAGAGTGTGCGAAAAAAAACGAAGAAGAGTGTGCAAAAATAAAAGGATTTATTACTGATATTTTTGGAAGAAAATATTGTCGTGGCACAGTATAACTGGTGTTTCTTAAACTCTTACCGTGAGACCTTCGCGCACAAGATAAAGAGTACCAACGTGAAGATTATGCTTTCGCTCTAGCTCCTCCTCCCACATTTTTGGCGCCCGCCGACGCCACCAGCACCACCTTCAATAATCCGGCTTCAAGTGCTCCTCCATCAATTTCTTTCTCGGTTAGTCCTCGCTTTCTTTGATCTCTGTTTGCGTCTTTGATTATTCCGATTTTTATCGAGTTTTTGTTTGTTCCTTTACGTTCTTCAATCAAATAGCTCAGATTTTGATACCTCCACACGCAAGAATTAGTTTTTCTTTTTCTGTTAATTCACTAAACTCTTCGTTTCTAGAACCCTAATTTAGGATCCTCATTTTTGTTATCTAGTTTGATTATATAGCTGCTATCACAACGGTGAAAGAAAAGATTGTATCTCTATTTTGATTGAAGCTTCTCAATGGATTAATTAATATTATTACTAATTGCATTTGGATACCACTTTCTTGTGGAAGTTCAATAATTGATTCTACTTCGATTAAATTTTCTTTTCTTTTCGCCTTATTTTTTTAATTTTCAATTTTCAATCTATTGGTCCTAAATTGATCTGTTGTTCAAAGGGCTATAATTGTTTTATTGAATTTATTTTTACATATATTCTTGTTTTTGTGTTTGGTTTGGCAGAGATCCTTTAGAGGGTTAAAAGTAAGACTCAAGAATGGCTGGGAAAGCTGCAAAAACAGCGGTGAAGGCGATTAGGGAATACCAGTATCCATGGCGTGAGAAGTTGGTGAAGTACAAGGATGAGTTGTCCAAAGGGGTTTGGGGTTACTGGCACTTGGGGGCGTGGAAGCCGCTTGGCATCAGTGCTCGTCAACGAGCTAGGCTCCGCAAGGAGTTTCTTCTGGCTGGGGAAGATTGGCCTTATGATCCACAGAGGAAGGAGATGAGGACCAAGAGGAAAGGGCACAAGGTCGACAGATTAGCCGCGGAGAAGCGGGAGAACACTGCAAGGTTGATGGAAAAGATGCCGGAGATGTTGCTCGCGTACAAGAAGCGCAGGTGGGAGAAGAAGATGAAGGAAGAGAACAAGGACAAACCTTGAGCTTTGGGTCATTGCAGTTCAAATTGAGAACTTTCTAGCGGAGGTAAATTTTTTTTCTGTAGGTTTTTAAGAATTTGATATTTACTCTGCTTTGTTTTTGTGTTTGAAAATAATCATTTTGTAGAAACTCTTGTTGCCACGAGAAGTAAAATCCAACATCGTCATTTCCTTTTAGTAGCATAGTTTAGCTGCTGAAAAACCGCAAACCAGATTGCTGGTCTACTTGTGATAACAGAGGCCTACGTGAGCTTCGAAATGGATAGTATATGTTAATCTCCCGAATGTTAATTGATGCCCTTTCCATGGCCAGTGCTCTTTCTTTACTGGATTTTCATTATCTTTGATTTGGTTTACTCCAAATATACAGGTAGTTTTACATATTGATTGTGTTATGATTTGGGGCATATTCAAATTGACCTGTAAATGGTTTAGTTATTTATTTTTTAAAGACACTGCTATATTAGTAGAGAAACCTTCTCGCTGGAGTCCTGTGTCTATATTCTATAGCAACCTTTGCAAATGAGGAATTTCTGTTTCTGTTCCGCTAGATTATCTTTGAGATTAGTTTTTATACATATTTAGAGGATTGAATAAATGGACAGTTGTTATACATATTTAGAGGATTGAATAAATGGACTACTCCACTCCATAGAGAGATAATAAGAAACTGGTAGACGAGTAACTGCATCCGCTGTCAGTGCGTCTCTTTGCATAAAAATCAGAAACAAATTGCAAGAAGTTGGGAGAATTGTTTGGTTGGTTTAGAAGGCACAAAGCTGGGGGAAGAAGTGATAACCTTTTTTTTTGGAGGAAAGAAATGATAACGTTTTTAGTTTCTTATAATTTTTAGGATAATTTGATTTTGATTTGGGAGAAAGAGATAAATAGGAAGCTTTTTTTTTTTTTTTTTAACTTAAAAAAGTAAATAGTGTTATAGTAGGTTTCAAAATATTTGATATTATGGAGAAAGAGGTACATAGGAGAATATATATATATATATATATATATATATATGAAACTTAAATGAAGTAAACAGTAGGTTTCAAAATATTGTCTTGGACTATGTTGTTTAGAATCACTGTTCCCTTCTCCGTTGGCCAGGGCGGATTGTTCGGAGTTTCCGGGGATCAAATTCTTGTTTATGCCAAGGAACATGAGGTGGTACTATTGTATGTGCACCCTGGAATGTCTGAAAAGGGATCTGGTGAGAAAATAGGGTACTTAAACAACTTAAGAAACTGGGGTCTAGTGGGAGCTATTCATTTCAAGTTATTAACTATGTGGAGAGCCTGGTTTCAGTCCGTCCAACAATTTCTTCTCCTTAAGAATTATTTGTGTGTGTGTGTTTTAAGGTGAAAATTGCAATATAAGTACCCTATTTGTCTTTTGTTTTTCCTCGGAGGAATCTCTATTTCTGGTTATTCTACAATAAAACGACATATTTCTCTTCCTCTCTCGTGCAAATTTGATGCAGTTTAACTTTGCAAATTAACATTTTCTTTCGCAAAAAGAAAATTTCTATTTATTGATTCAAATTAGGTGAGCATTGACCTCAATTATTCGATCTACCCTTTTAATGATTATGCAATTGCATGCAAACGGCATGATTTTCGTTTCCATAGTTCCATTCCAACTACCAACTACATGTCGTTTTCTGTGGAAAGAACGGCAACTTTTTTTTTTTTTGAGGAGGAAAAACAGCAACTTTTACCTTCACGTCGTTTTCCATTAAAAGAACATCTACTTCCCCGCTCCAAACAGTCGTAGCAACATGTAAGTCATCTTAATAAATAAATAAATTAATTGCTTATAGACATGAAATATTATTTGATAAAAACTTTGAAACATTATTTTATAGGTTTGCTAAGATTTTTTTTGGGGAGAAAAGTAAAATAGGATATTTAAGTTACACCTTAGTAAATAATCTTATATATTTTCAAAATATGTAATATATAATATATCATGAGAAATGGAGTAATATCTCATGAGAAATTAAAAAAAAAAACTATAAAAAACTTTTATATTTTTTTTTATCCTCTATATCTCTGACATTTTTCTCTTGCCCAAACAGCTACCGATCGTGTAAAGACAATATTTAGCTGAAAATATTGTATTTATCATGTAAATACAAAAACTTATTAGCGACTTTGTCAAACTATCAGCGGTCGATAAATACAATATTTACCCAAAAAATTCATGTTTACTGTGTAAAAACAACAATTTACCAACTTCATGGGACTTTCGGCCGATGGAAAATATAATATTTCACTTGAAATATAATATTATCGTGTAAATATAAAAATTCACCGACGATTTTGTCAGACCGTCAACGGTTGATAAATACAATATTTACCAAGAAATGCTGTATTTACCGTGTAATACAAACATTTACCTACGACTTTGTTGGACCGTCGGCGGTTGAAAAATACAATATTTAACTTGAAATACTGTATTATCGTGTAAATACAAAATTCATCGATGGCTTTGCTGGATTGTTGACGGCCGAAAAATATAGTATTTCACTTGAAATATTATATTACCATGTAAATACAAAAATTCACCCACGAATTTGTTAAACTGTCTGCAGTTAGAAAATACAATATTTGTCGAGAAATACTATATTTATTGTATAATACAAAAATTCACCAGTAACTTCGTCGGACCATCGGCAACCGAGAAATACAGTTGTTCACTTGAAAGACTGTATTACCTTGACGATTTCACTGGTTCACCACCGACCGAAAAAATACAATATTTTATTTGATAAATATAAAAATTTACCAACGACTTCACTAGACAGCCGATGGCAAAAAAAATAAATACTGTATTACCGTATAAATACAAAAATTTACCAACAACTTCGCTAGACCTTCGGTGGCCGAAAAATACAATATTTACCAAGAAATATCGTATTTACCGTGTAATACAAAATTTCACCGATGACTTTGCTGGATTGTTGACCGTCAAAAATTACAGTATTTCACTTGAAATACTGTATTACCATGTAAATATAAAAATTCACAAGAGGTTTCGCTGGACCACTGAGGGTCGGGAACGTTGGTGGAGTTGGTAGATACACATTTCACAACATTAGAAAAGAAACAGAATTGACAATACTAGAGAAAAAAAACTCAAAGAAGAAAAACTGCATAGAAAAAGTCTGTTAATTTCATATCAAAAAGTCAAAGAAAAAAAAAATCTCTTGTACATGTCGGAGGGATATGATGGCAATTAACCAGTATGTTAAGAATGTTAATTCATAAAATACAAGCTACAATAACTGTGCAAATAACTAAAGCTGCATAGTCAAAGTAGAGCACTAAATATCTATCAATCGACAAGTTCGTCTAAGTTTCATGTAAACTTTACTTTGCCTTGCTTCAAATGATGAAAATATTTTAATCCGTTTGACGTTCCTGCCACGCTCCGCAGTGGCTGCCAAAGGAAAGGTCCTCTAAGGACACAGCTGCCGCCCTGCAACCGGGCCAAAACGATCTTTTTAACACCAGTAGCCACGCGCTTGTCTGTCGCTTAAAGAAACATTATGAATCTCGCAATTGCAAAGCATGGTATAGTCAATAATAGTGTTATATAATATTTCTTATAATCGGGAAAATAAACAAGATAAATTAGTATATATGAAAATATTATCGTTGCATGCATAATTTAGCAGTGTTTTCAGACTTGATTATACTTGGGATTATAATGTTACGGAGTGGGGTTGTTAGTCTTTTTTCACCAAACAACATCTATGAAACTATGTCCTCCATCACGATGTCGAATGAAACTATCCATGAAATGGTGCGCCGTGTTAAACGTAGATCGTCCGTTCTTAACCACTCAGGTTAAGCTCCCTCATCTTCTCTTTTCCACTATGGGAAATCGATTCTATATTGTTTATATAGAGGACGACGGAAATGTCAGATTTATGAAATCTTTTGAAGTAAATATTAGGTTTTGAAAATATTTATAGTAATTAATGAGTCCGTTTGGTTCATAGATTTAAATAAAAAATTTGAATGAAGATTTAAATTTTTGTGAGAGAAAATGCTGTAACAAAATAATTTAAACCGTGATTTGAACCACGAACCAAACGCACTCTATATTTACATTATAAATAACTTATTCACTACATAAATAAAAATATTTACACTGTAAACAAGGGATAAATATATTATTTGCATCATAAATCTATTTACTGTGTAAATAATAATTATTTACATTGTAAACAAAAAAGTAAATAAATTATTTACCCTATAAATTTAACATTTACTACAAATATTTTTCAAACCGGCTATTTACTATAATTAGTTCTGAAAAAGTGACATTTTCTACAATTTTTGTTGTTTAGTTACATACAAGCTTTGGTTTCTTCTTTGACGCTTCATAAAAGAAATATCTACCTTATTTCATTTGAATTTGACGAAACTATAGGATTGATTTCATATTGAGTTTTATGGACATGCCTAAATTTACAAGAAAAATGAAAAATGTTTATATATATCTCATGATAAGGTATGTATATCCAGATTTTGAGATTTTGAATTCAATTACGATAATTCTTAGATCTCGCAATCGGATTTGCAATATTCTATAAACTTTTCATTTAAAAATGCAAAAATTGAGTGAAATAAATCAGAGTAAATATGGTATTGTATGATTATATTGTTTGTAATTTGTATTTTCGAGATCCTTACTTAGGGTGTAGAATATTTAAAATCTGAACGCATTAATTTTCGGTGCTTAATAAAAAGTACTATTAATTACAAAAATTCCTTCTCATTTATTACCCTTATAATAAGTATACCCGAACTTTAAAAGGTAACATGTGTTCTTTCAATCTATTAAATAATAACAAAATACCTCTTTTTGTTTGAACTTTTAACAAAAATTGATACATAATTAATATTTGGTATATAATATATAAGTATTTTGATAACTTTATCATGTCTTAAACTAATTTCAATTTAAAAAATTAATATAACTCATGCATTTTAATTGTAAAAAATAAAAAATAAAAAACCTTAAAAAGTATTTTTTTAAAAAATAATTTTTTTCTTTTACTTTCATATGACTATACCCATGTACGCTGGCAACGTAATGGTTTACTTAACTATTAAATGATTCTTGTTATTTATGTTAACAATCATAATTTAAAGATTTTTTTTATAATATTTTATAGTTTAGAGGAAATAAATATGATGGGCTATAAAATCGAGAATCAAGATGAATGTACACAAAATAAAGTAGATACCGGCTACCTCCTTTGTCTATTATGGGCACATTCTTTATAATTATTTCTATAAACATTTTTCGGTTTGTATTTCACTTTTTTGCTCCTAAATTATGCAACTGGTTCCTTTAAACTATAATAAATTACACGCCTGAACTATGAAATTTGTCATATTTTGGCTCTTTCATTACTAAGTTGTTAATATTTAAAAGATTTAGTGATGGAATGACTAAAATGGGGCAAGTTTTATAGTTTAAGGATGTGATTTGTTATAGTTTAAAATTCAGAAGTCAAAATGAGATAAGTTGTATAGTTTAGAAGTTCAAAGTAGAATTATTGACTAAGTCCGTCGATATTTAGTCACATATAATAATGGAAGGAACAAAATGCGACAAATTGAATAGTTCGTGGGTGTAGTTTGTTACATTTTAAAGTTTAGGAGATAAAATAAGACCAATTACATAGTTTGGGGGTTAAAAGTGAAAATTAATCATAGAATCTTTCCAAGCATTTGAATGCTGAAATTAAATGATTTTTCCAAGGAAGAGATAACTATCCTGCCAATAAATATCGGCAACTTAGTTGTACAATGAATTCAATTCGCCTATAAGTAAACCAATTTCATCTGGTTAGATAAATTATAAGTTTTTCCCGTCCGATCTTAAAAACGATGGTCATACAGAGGAAAAGAAGCACTTTTATATCTCGTACTCATGCTCATTTACCAGAAGATCTGGTGGTGAAGGAAATTCTCCCAAAATTGCCAGTTAAATCTCTCTTGAGATTCAAGTGCGTCTCCAAAAAATGGTATGATCTCATCACCAACGACTCTTGGCTTGCATCAGCCCACCTCCGTCATCACTCCAAGGCCACCAAGCACTTCATCATTGCTGCAAGATGTGAATTTTTCAAAAAATTTTACAATTATTACTTCAATTTCGGAAGTTATTACTACAAGAACAGGATGTGTCTGATGCAATACGATAAATCAAATGTTGTGAGATATGATATTTCGTGGATCGTGAATGATGACGTAGAAAGCGAAATCGTCGGATCCTCTAACGGTTTGGTCTGTATTAATCACACTTCTAGGCGCTGGAGAGCCGAGGAGAGCTATGATATGATAACGTTGTGTAACCCAGCCACAAGACAGTGGAGGAATATTTTCCCTCTAACCCCATCACATCTACAGGTTAGTTTTGTTGCCCTGGGATTCGGATTCGATGAGCTGGGAAAGGATTACAAGGTGGTTAGAATCGAAGATATTTTTGGTTGGATGATTGTGGTCCAAGTGTTCACCACAAGTAGTGATTGTTGGAGAGAGGTGAAAAGCATCTCGGGGTATAGTCTTCAGAGGAAAAGCCAGCCGGGAGTATCGTTTGATGGAGCTTTGTACTGGTTGGTGGTGGAAACGAGTACACGACGACGTTCCGTATTGTCCATCAATTTGCACAATGAGGAATTCCAGATTATGGATTTACCCGAGAATCGCAGGCCGTACAGTGATCAGAACACTTACGACATTAGCCGTTGCTATCAACTCACTAAGTGGAAGGAGTCGCTTGCTTTGCTTTCGTTTGAGGATGTTAATCGTTGTAGAGAAGACTGGAAATTATTCTGTGACATTTTGGTGATGAGGAACAATGACTTTGCTGAGCAGATTTGGACTCCTTTTTTTTGGCAATATGGACCAAATTTCTATGGCGTTTGGAGAGATTGTCTTCTAATTGGGGACACATATATGCAGAATTTGTTCCTCGTTAACACCTCAAGCCCCAATCAGGAAAATTGGCTGAAAATTGGAATTGTAAGTGACCCACCTGGTTGGTGGTTTCTTAATGAAGCTCACGATTACGTGCCGAGTCTCGTTTCAGTCTATCCGAATCAGAAAGAAAATGATGGTGAAATCATTGGTTGACCTATTTAGGTAGAGACACTTGGGATGGTAATGATCCATCTTTTTTTTTTTTTTCGTTTAGTTTTTTTTTTCTTATTCAACGTAGAACGAAAATTTGTCTTGCTTCATTATATTTCTACAATAAGTGCAATTTGCATTGACGAAATTGCTTTCTTCCTTTATTAATTTGTAGTGAATTTTGTAATGATAATGCAAAATTAGAATGAAACTGTATATAATGTAATGATAATGCAAAGTTAGAATGAAACTGTATATAATTCCAAGGAATTGGATCATGCCCTTTTTTTTTTTTTTTTTTAACACAACAAGGGCAAATATATTTAGGGGATTTGGTCTAGATTATATATTTGTTTTTCTTTATGGAAAGATATTATCTGCATCATTTCATTTATTTGAAGAAGTGTTGCTTGTAGTGATCGGAAGTGCTTTCTTCATTCATTTACCGTGAATTTTGGTGTTATATTTTGGAAATTAGAAACTATATAAAATGTCATGACAGTTTCATTTCATTGTAGCTAGCAACTTATAAGTGGAAGGAGTCGCAGTGCTTTGCTTTCATTTTGGTGATGAGAAACAATCTTTGAATAGCCGATTTGGACTCCTCTTTTTAGGCAATTTGGAAATTAGTATGATTTCTATGGGAGTTGTAGGGGTCAATTTTCTAGTTATGAAAAATGATAAGCAAAATTTGTGCTTCCAGCCCCAACGAAAATGGCCACAAAATCGAGATAGTTAGTGAGCCTGGCCGGTTGGAATTTTCTTAATGAAGTTCAACGAATCGATTACGTTTCGAGTCTAGTTTCAGTCTATCTGAATCAGAAAGTGAAGAACGGAAGGAAATGAAGGTGATATATTGTCACTTGATCTAGCTATTTTAGGGAGTGAATGATTTTGGTGTAAACTTCATTTGCTAGTTTGATTTCTATTTTTAAGGGATTCGACTCTTATTTTCAAATTTTTAATCAAAAATCAACTATACTACTACATGCACAAACCTTTAAAAAGGTCATATTAATCTGTATGAGATTAATAATATAAACAGATAAATGAAGGTAAAAGAGTATTGTGTTGTAACTAGTTTTAGCTTTTGATTTAATTAACACTGCCCCATATATAAGAATAAAGATTTTTCTCGAAAATGATGGTGGGATCTGGTGATATTTCTGTTGCCTTATAATCTCATTTGAATTCGATGAAACGGCAGAATTGATTTCACTTTGAATTTCGCGGACTTGTGTCGTCTTGTAGATTTAATAACATATGCAGACGCAGATATTTTGCTTTTTCAAATTCTAGCATAATCTTTTTTTAATCCGATTTGCTAGGCTTCTTAGAATCTTTACGAGCATATCTTTTTTGCTCCGAGTCTAAATCTTTTCTTGTTTTCTTTGCTATCCCTTAATTAAATTTTGACACATCATTTAAACTTAACAGCTTAAACACATAAATAGATCTCATGATAAGGTTTGTGACCTTGATAAGATTGTGTATTTTGAGATATTGTTTCGAATTTCGTTGGCATACACTCTTATAAGAAAAATGAAAAATGACAACATAGATCTCATGATAAGGTATGTTGGCACAGATATTTTGCAATTTAATTCATATTCTAGTATGATAATCTTTTAGCTCTCTCAATCAGATTTGCTGGCTTATAAGAATATTTAGTATTTTTTTTACAGAGAGATCCTCACGAGTATTTGAATGCTGAAGAAAATCTATTTATCCTTCCTTAACAAGCAAAAAAAAAAAAAAAAAAAAACCCTAAAAAAATTTTTGCAAAACGATGATCTGAATCTGGAATGAGATAAATATTTGTTTGTGATAAATGCATTTAGAGTATAAAAAATTTAATCTTTAAATTACGGACTAATTTCTAGAGGAGTGAAACAATATTAATTTGACTTATAAAGTAATGTACCGATTTAGGAAACTCACCTTAGGCTACCCACAGCAATAACCAATTTGTACCCTTTTTGACTCTTCAAACATGATAGTCATAAAAAAAGGTGAAAGAAGTTCTTCTCCATCTTCTGATACTGATCATGGTTATTTACCAGAAGATCTGGTGGTGAAGGAAATTCTTTCGAAATTGCCAGTTAAATCTCTCATTAGATTCAAGTGCGTCTCGAAAAAATGGCACAAACTCATCACCAACGACTCTTGTCTTGTATCAAACCACCTCCGCCATCACTCCAAGAACGCCAAACTCTCCATCATTCTTGCGAGGCGATGTTTCGATAATTCTTACTACAAATACAGACTGCACTATTTGGTCGAAGGTGAATCAAATATTACAAAATCGGATGTATCTTACGTCATGAAACGTGAAGCACCGAGCGAAATCGTCGGATCCTGTAACGGTTTGGTCTGTGTCAGCTCCACTAACCTTAGGCCAGCAGCCACAGAGAGCTATTGCACCACAATGTTATGGAACCCGGCAACCAGAGAGTGGAGGGATCTGCCTATGCCAACGTCCACCACCGAACTGACGCCGTCTCAATGGACTAACATCAATACTGCCGATCTGGGATTTGGATTCGACGAACATAGCAACGATTACAAGTTAGTTAGAATCGTGGATGACATTTGGAATAATAGAATTTTGGTCCAAGTATTGACCACAAGTAATGATCGTTGGAGAGAAGTGAAAAGCATCTCAGGGTATAGACTTCAGAAGAAAATTAGACGGGTGGGAGTATTGTTTAATGGAGCTTTGTACTGGTTGATAAACAAATCAAAGAGACGGCGATTTTCGATCTTGTCGTTCAATTTGCGCAACGAGGAATCGCAGATCATAGACGTACCATTGCTAGATGACCTTACCCCAGATAATTCTGGGTACAGTTTCATTCCTGGCGGCTATCGACTTACTAAGTGGAAAGAGTCGCTTGCTTTGCTTTTATTCAAGCGTAAATACACACAGAATCGCCAGGAATTACTGTGCGACGTCGTTTTGGCGATGACGAGCAATGCCTTCGATAAGTCGATTTGGACTCCTCTTTTTAGGATATCTGGAGCGTTTGATTTCTGTGGGGTTTGGAGGGATCAATTTCTAATTGTAAATATGGAATGTTATAGGCAAAATTTGTACTTTGTTAGCCCCTTAGACCCCAAAGAAATTAGTTGCACGATAATTGAGAATGTACTTGAGTCTGGTTGGGATTTTCTTGATGAGGCTTACGATTACGTGCCGAGTCTAGTTTCAGTCCATCCGAAATCCAAATAAGAAAGTGAAGAACAAAAGAAAATGAAGGTGAGATGGTCGGTTTATCTATATTTAGTTAGAGATGCATAGGATGTTGTTGATATCGTGTTTTGACTTATTTTTGCCTTAGTTTTATATGTGTTTAGGGAGAGAACCATTTCGGTCTAAATTTTATTTGAAACTCTGATTTTTTTTTATTTTTTATTTTTTGTTCCTAAACGAAAAGAATTACTATAGTTTCTTTTGCTAGTTTATTTGCTATCCGTCTTGAGTTATGTGATGATAGTGCTAAAATAGAAAGTTAAAAGCAACAAAAATTATACGGAATCAGGCTTCTGGTAAAATATTATTTTCGCAATTGTAAACCTTGCTATATATTATTTTTCCTAAAATTGGAAACCTAAGCAAGATTTATAGTTATACATAGGATTGCATTTGTGGACATAGTCTAGCGATAATTCTAACGGACACTACTTAAATTTTCTACCACAAATAAAAAATAAAAATAAAAATTATTTTTAAAATGAGAATAGAAAATAAACCACCGTGCACCTTTCGACTCTCTCTTGCATTCTACAGTGCACCTCTCATCTCTGCTCTTGATTTTGATCCGATCGAGAAGGTTTATGTCCCAATAGTTTATCATATGTTGTAGCGATTCAGCGGAATAAGGATGATCTTGAAGTCACTGAGATATTGCGGTCCAAGTATACACTACAAGTAGTGAATCTCAGGGTATAGTCTTCCGGAGGAAACACAGGTGGAGCATTGTACTGGTTGACAAACAAATCGAAGATACGACAACTTTCTATCTTGTCGTTCCATTTGCACGATGAGGATTTGCAGAGCACAGATGTAGCAGAGGATCTAATTAGCCCAGATAGTGATAGGTACATGTACTACGATATTAGTTACTGCTATCAACTTGCTAAGTGGAAGGGGTCGCTTGATTTGCTTTCAATCACCTACGAGGAGAGCAGAGTATTAATTGGTTTCCATCAAGGTCAAAAAATGGAGCATGACAATTATAACAACGAGCCCACGAAGATGGTACGCAAGTACTTTTCGGTGATTAGGGACAATGACTTTGATGGGCAGATTTGGACTCCTCTTTTAAGCCATTATCGAGCTTATCAATTCTGTGGGGTTTGGAGGAATCAATTTCAAATTATGGACCGTTATAGGAAACATTTGCGCTTGTTAAACCCTCCAGAGAAAATTGTCAGACAATCAAGGACGACGTACCTGAGCATGGTTGGTCTTTTCTTAATGAATTTTACGATTACGTGCCGAGTCTAGTTTCAGTCTATCCGAATCAGAAATTGAAGAAGGAAGAATATGAAGGGGAGATTATCGGTTGATCTACGTTCGCTGAGAGACGCATGGGGTGTTGATGATCCATCTTTTTTTTTTTCCCTTCTTGTTGGCTAAGATAGGACTATTTGATTAGAAGTTTCAGTCTAAATTATGTTTTCTTTGCTTTTTGAGTAAGGTTTGAATTCCTTTTGGTAGTTTGGGTCTTTGTTTTGCCTCATGGAAATATGATTATAATTTTCTTCGTTTCATTCGTTTGAATCAAGTGCAAAGGGTGATCATATGGTGAATTTTGTAATGATAATGCGGAAATTAGAAAAATCAAGCAATTAAAATGAAGAATGATGACTGTGTGAGGTTATTAGGAAACTAATATTGCCGATAAATTAGGAAACAATGACTTCTATATGAATGTAAGATCACAGAAAGCCTAAGTGACGCATGAATGCATGATTTCGCCCAAAAAAAAAAAAACCAAAAATAAAAAACAAAAATAAAATTGCCGTAAATTCAAATTAAAGTGGAGGCGATCATATAACATATATAATCATCAATAAACATAAAAGATGATTTCATGAAATCCTAAAATTGGCCCCAAAAAGATTGAAAGGTCAATGAAAAATTGAAGTTTATATGTTCTTTGTTTCACTACACCAGGATCACATGTTAAATCATCAAAAAATTTGCAGAGAATATATTCCTGAATCTATTTGCGAAGCAAAGAAGGGGTTATCAATCTTCCACATCTAGACCTTTTCTTTACAGAGAGAAAGCCTCACTTCACTTAATGATGAGAAAATGAATAATACAAACGCGATAGTGGCCTATATTCGAGATAATTTCACTCCGTTAAAAATTGTTTAGTACTGATAGCACGCGAACCAAGGTGACAAAAACTGTAATGACGAAGTCCAGAATGACAGTATCAGCAATTATGAATCTCCAAGAAGCATTTTTAGCCATCCATGGTCCTTCTGGGACCATTTTCAAGGAGGCTGCTTAGATTATATAACAAACGAGATACAACTTGACCCCCTTAGCTCGGAATCCAGGTAAGTAGGAATCTCGTCCATAGTATGAACATTTTTTTTAAAGAAATTGCTTTACATGATTTCATTAAAAAAATATGAAATACATAATCATTGATTTGACACGCCGTGTTATCTATGATGTGTTGTTATGTTAGATATGGTTATGGGTTATTATGTTTTTGTCATGCTATGCCATGCTATATTGTGATTCTGTCATGATCAATATGTGATGTATGCAATAATAAATTATATTGTTTAGTCACTTTCAAGTTAAACATGTTTATGATTTATGATTTATTGTGATGCTGTGTGGTAATATGTCATAGTACTGCATATATACAATAAGATAAGTAAAATTAATAAAACAAGTTAAGAGTGTCATACTAATCTCTCGACTTACAGGGAGGCTTCAATATAGTTCTGTACAGTTTATGATCTCGGCGTCGTTCGGAAACTCACAAACCTTGACTTACCAAAGATCGTATGCAACTGGTACGATCACCTAAGCCCAATTAGCAAAATAAATTAAAGCTTAATAATTAAGCATAAAGTAAGTTAATAAGCAAGTATAAATATTCATGCATGTTTTATTTGATGAATTTTTAATTAAGTTTTGTGAGTCTAATTTCCTACTTTCTAAATGAAAGTTCATTAAGTATATTTATGCTGTAGGTAATAAACCTGTCAACGACACTTGATGGGCAATGGTGAGTGACAGACGAATAGTGAAGTTGGGTTTAGATACCGCTCATGCAAATGTAAAATTTTCGTAATTTTAGTTTTTAAAATTATGCACGTCTTTATTTTAAGAAATTATGTATGCATTAAAAGGTAAATGAGATTACATAAGTATGTATTGAAAACCAGGGTTATAATCATACCGCTATCAACTTGCTAAGTGGAAGGAGTCGCTTGCTTTGCTTTCAATCCAGTGTCAGCATCTTTAAAACAAACAATTCATTTGTGGCAGCGAAAATGGTGTGCAAGTTTTCGGTGATTAGGGACATGAGCAGATTGGACTCCTCTTTCAAGGCATTCATAAGAAAATTGTATAATATCCTTTATTTCATTCGTTTGAATCGTACAGTCTTTCTTTATTCATTTATCGTGAATTTTGTAAGAGTGGAAATTAGAGAAATTAAGAAATAAAGAGATGACTATGTAATGTTATTAGGAAACTAATATTGCTTGATAAATGAGGAAACAATGACTTCTATATGAATGTAAGATCACAGAAAAGCCTAAAATTGCCGTAAATTCAAATTAGAGAGGAGGCGATCATATAAAATATATAATCATCAATAAACATATAAGATGATTTCATGAAATCCTAAAATTGGCCCAAAAAAATTAAAAGATCACTGAAAAATTTCGTAAAATGAATGATAACCACTTGTAAGAAAAATTGAAGTTTCTTTGTTCTTTGTTTCACCGCACCCAGTTAAATCATCAAGAAATTTGATGAGAATATATACTTGAATCTATTTGTGAAACAAAGAAAGGATCTTTCTAAATATGAGACCATAACCTATTTATAATGTAGGGTATTTTATTAGACCATCGTAAAAATAAAATAAAACGTGGTTAATGAGATATATGTGTAATGACCAAAAATATCTATAAATTAATAAATGCGCTTAATTAAGAATTTTTTCATCACTATGCCATTAAATTCATAAAAAAGTACAAGTTTAAAGCTTACAAATACATATTTTTGTAAGAATTATGATGAACACTTATAAGGGAGCGTGGATATTTTAGAAAGTGGTTAAGAATGTATGTTTTTAGGCCAAAAGTTTCCTTAAAAACCAAACATTTAATTTATTAATAAGTATGATTAATGAAAGATTTTTCCATAATTACGTCATCAAGAGAGAGTATAAGTTTAGAACCCATACATTTGAGTTCTATAAAGATTATAAATAAATAAATATATATATATACATATATATATATATATTCTTAAGAGAACATTTAGATTTAGGATCTAATTGAGAACTTATGTATTTAAGCCAATTCTTAAAGCCTAAACATAGAGATTTGTGGAACCACAATTTAAATTCCACGATTCTATAATTAGAATAAATTCGGTAATATATAGTACTATTAAACGCTATGAGATATGGTGAGAATTCAATTTGAGGTTGGAAAACCATTTACAATGCTCATAAGATTCAGAAGTTTAAATCATAATTTACAATTATGAATTTGTCTAATTAACATGTTTTTAGGGTGTCTTGAGAGCAATAAGACTTTAGTAATAAATAGTGTTATAAATACACAACTTTATGTACTTTTTTGTATGAATCAGATAGCAAAAGTGATGTTATGATAGTACACTCTTTTTTGTAGTGTAAGAATCTCAATCAAAATACCTAAATTGAGATTAATTGATCATAAAAACAAAAGGAGAATTTCTGACTCATAATAATTATATGAAACTCCAACATGATATAGGTTCTGATCAATATGTAATCAATAGCTCGACATCATCATTCAAAAATGGTGAGCATAAAGTTTATTTATGCAAGCTTGATTGTGATTTTTATGAGATCACAAGGCATGAATTCAAGAATTCATAGAATATGTAACATGTGAGTGTTACATAGTTGGAGTATGCTTTTAGAACATAGTTGGAACTAAAATACTATAACATGTGAGTATTTATATTATAGCATATTTTTACTTTTATATTGTAGCATGTGAGAATTTTATATTATAGGAATTAAAACTAATAAATAAGAATTAAGTTGCCAAACACACTTATGGACATCTAAAGGACAAAAATGTCCGATACACAACACGACAAGGAAAACTAAAACAAAAGATATTACATTAACATGAAAATCGCAAAGGACACAGGATATCTGAAACAACATCACAAGGATAATTAAACTGCAAAATATAAAAACTACAAGACGACAGTGAATACATAAACGACTACAAAGATGTTAAAAGCAAAAAAATAAAAGAAACAACAATAACAGCATAAACCAAAACAATATCAGGAACAACATCGAAAAAAATAAACTTCAAAAACCACAGAAGATTGAAAATGACAATGAAGAAACAATGAAGAAACGACAAAAACAGCTAATACGACACAAATATCTGAGGCGATATCAAAGGGATAAAGGAAATCTGACGGATAATAAACTATAAAAGATGAAAACGACGGTGATCCTAGAAGACATCAAAAGAACCAACAGCATAAGAAAACAACGGAAAACAAAAAGGATACAACATCAAATGGATAAGCAACGATTAAGAATGTTGATGATGACAAGGTTAAAGCGAACAACGTAACAATCTCAGAAACGACATAAAAAAGACAGAAGGCAAAAGAAAACAACCACATAGACATAGAAAAATGGCAGAACTATTTTGAAACATCATCAGATGCATAATCAACAAAAAAAACATGAAAAAAAAAAAAGAAAAAAAGGACATGAACAAGAAATTGTTCGTAAGCGGAGAAGTTATAAAAAGAGAAAATAAAACGATTCATATTCATATAAATAATCTGGCGAACGACAACAGATGAATATAAAAATGAAAAACGACAGAGTTTGTAGAAAATTACAATAACAAGCTGAGAAACGATATTACGCAGAAATACCAAGTTATCCTCAAAATGAATGACATCAACCCCAGAAACACATTTTTCAAGTCATTTTTTTTAACAGTTACGTTTCACTGATTTACATTTTATAAGTGATGGTGTGGCTTGAGGAGAATTCAATCTCTATTTAAAAAAAAAAAATGAACCCCATTAATTATTATAGACTCTTTTGGTCAATTATCCTATTCATTATACCCATCTAATCAATATTACACGGTTAATAATACTATTAAAAATGTAACCATTGCTACCTTACCTATATATATTATAATTTTCCTACAAAAACTTGACGTGGTATTTGTCAGTTGGCGCATAAACGACAACTTAGAAAACAACAATATCTCAAGAAAACGCCGTAAGGCCATAGTTCTACGATGATAATCTATTCTCCAAGCAAAGAATGATAAATAATAAAACGATAATAAGTCTAAGAGAACATTAAAGGCCATAAACAATAAAAATATCCCAGAAAGAAAATGTAATAAATTTACAAACGACAATGCATCACACATACAACACCACCATAAAAACTACCGACAATGTTTCTGCAACGTAGTTTACAATTTTTCTTGAAAAAAGTTCTTTTGAATTGATTCATGTCACAAAATCATATTAATGCTAATTGATATGAATTTATTTTGTTTTGTTTTGTTCCTCTAAAGCAATGTTTGGAACTTAAATTTTGTGATGGAAAAAAATACTAAAGAAATGCAAAGAATAAAAGGAGGGAGAGGAAAACTAGAGGAAAAAAAATGGATTCCCTTATCATTTTTTTTTCTTGCATTTCGATGACGACGAGGACGTGATGACGTGGACGAGGACGACGATAAGAAAATTTCCCTTACTCCTTATTTATACTCTCGCTCATCATTGTCTCTCTTTACTCTTCTCATCACTCTCTCTCTCCTCTCTCTCATCACTCCCCCTTTAAAAAAAATCATTAATACAATTTTCAAAAACTAATTCCAAATGTTCAACTGATTAGTGATGATAGACTGGAGAATTACAAGAGTAAAGAATGGTGGTACAAACACATACTAATTTAAATATGAATACACGTCGGGACCTTTTGCGATATTTTAACTTTGGTACTCAAATTCCCTTTAACAAGAAAACATCCATTCCAAAAAAAAAAAAAAAAACATAAATTTAAAAAAATAGCTTTGTAAATGTTGCATACTGTTATAAACAAAATTGACTTCGTAGACAATGACCTCAATGATTGATTCTTAACATGTTTAGGGGGAAAAAGCTGATAAAATTTAGAATTAGAAACTTCCATTTATTTTAAAATTGAAAGATAAATTGAGGAGCCGCCCATATATACATATATAAAAAAGAGAGTACATCTGTGGTGAATGCAATATATGTTGGGTTTGGTGCTCTAAAAGCTGTGACATTATACTTTTTGACAATAAATAAATAAAGTGGCATTTATTATTATTTTGGTTGCTAGTATGTATTATGAATACATTTGTAAACATCGAGAAAATTTCATGATTATTTATGTGACTATAAATTTAGCATATAAGTGTTATATGCTTAGGGATAAAATTTATAGATAATAATCTAAATAGTCTGTAATAATTAATTAAAGTTTAGGATCTTAAATTAAATATTACAAGTGTGGTCCAATCTCATTTAAAATGAAATAGTCATTATCCGGACTATTAATGTAGAGACATTGGATTGGAGGTACTTTATATAATGAGATTATATAGGACTGGACCAGATAAATTATGAATCTCTAATAATCATCCGTTACAAATAGAGTATTCAAATTTATCACTATGATGATCATATATTTGACAGTCTTAATCCTGAGTATTTATTAAACTCCTATTTATGACATTATGTTTTTTGACTTGCATGGTAAGATTTGTGTAAGCACAGATCATAACTTAGCATCTTAGAAATATAATGTAATAAGTAGCTGGGAATAATATTATACAGATATGGAATCCATTCCTTCCCTATGGAAGTTAGAAAAATAGTTCTCTTGAATGATAATTCGAGGTTTGAACAGTAGAGCGCTCGTTCATAATAAGATTATGAATTAACTGTTCATTAGAGAATTATTAGTACTCAAGTATTAAGATATAATAAGAGAGGTAAACGAAATTTGAACCTGGCTCTTATTATGAACTATTTATGGAGGACTGACTTATATGTAATGATTATATCAATGGACCGCTCGTTAATTTTCTTTGAGTAATTTTACTATAACTTCAAGAGTTCAGTTTCAGGTTTTTAGTGGAGTAACACTGAAACTAATAAATTTGATACATTAATTAAAGAGTTTGATTAATTGTCAAATTTATTGGAGTTTGGGTTATAGGTCTATAGGTCCCCAATGTCACCTCTATAATACTATATTGGATTTATGCATAGAATGAATTATAGATATTTAGTTTAGAATTATTGAATTCTGAATTAATTATTTCACACTTGAATTATTAATGTGATACAGAAAAATGTTCTCTGTGACACATAATGTAATGTGATAAATGTTGTCACATTTAACTTAGCATTAGTTGATTAATTAATTGATTAATTCTTAAATAAATGTGATTTATTTTTGAATTAAGATATATATATATATACATATATATATATATATATATATGGTTTTGAACCAAATCTTTTTATATATATAAGATTTTATAATATATTAACATATATATATATTAATATATATATATATATTAAAAAAAAAAGGAAAGGTGAAGGGTAAACTCAAGTTTACGTTTCCTTTTATATATTATATATATATATATAAATCACGTCAAACGTGATTTGGCAAAAAAAAAAAAACTTTCCTGTTTGTTTTTTTGTCTTACTTATATATATATATATATATGTGTGTGTGTGTGTGTGTGTGTGGGATCATGAGTGATTCGGCAAGGAAAAAAAAAAAAGAAAAAGAAAAAGAGGAAAGTTAAAAAGTTACAACCCTGTAAAATATATCATTTCCCCATATATGTGATATGGTGATTATTTTTATATTAAAAAGTCAATTGAAAAAATAACTAATTGCTCAGATATAAATAGGGAGAGATAACAGTTATGTTTTTTTTTCTTTGACATAACTTTTGCAAAATACTCAGAGAGAAAAACTGAGAGTTATTCTCTGAAAAAAATGTCTGTTATCTCATGTGTTGAGTACATAGCAGATTCAAAAAAGTGTGAGGAAAATTCATTCTTGCAGTTTGACGCCCACTCGTCTTTCCATTGGTGTGGAGGCCTGGATTGGAAGATCGTAGTGTCAAAGAGGAAAGTTAGGACACCCTGATAGTCTTCAAAAGGTTTGTAAAATTCCTAAAGTTTTCTATTATTAATTAAAATTATATATCTATTTGATGAACAAAGTTTTTAGAAAATTTTTGTTTGTCAATGATCCGCCTCTTCCGCTACATTTCTTATTTTTATTCCAACAAAATATGCATGCATGTTTGTGTCTATATGATGAATGATTTTTTTTTTATTTGCATGTATGCTAACATTTTCAAAATAATAATAATAATAATAATACTAATAAACGAAGGTTAGAACTGTAGGAGTATATAATTTTTATATATGATGAAGACGGCCAATCCAGACAATCAAGATAACCCAAGAAGAGAGAGAAAGAAAGCTTTTTCAGAGAGAGAAAGGAAGAGAGAGATTGTCAGAAGCCTAACAAAGAGATAGGGGTGGTCCGGACTGTGGACAATCAGTATATGAACCAATCTCTACGTTGTCCAGGGGCATAAGCTTCTACAATTTGGCTATCTTCATCATCGCCACTTCTAGAAAACAAGCTTTGATTTTTTATTTAAGACGGAGTTGAAGAGAGAGAAAGTTAGGCCAGCAATTTCGAAACAACTCGCCGGAAAGAAGATGAAATGAAAAAACAGAAAAAGACCTAGAAAACTCACCAGTCACTAGGGAAAAGCCCTAAACGTGGAAGACGGACTATCCAGACAATCAAGATAACCGAAGAAGAGGGAGAGAAAGATTTTTTTTAGAGAGAGAAAGGAAGAGAGAGATTGTCAGAAGCCTCACAGAGAGAGAGAGGGGCGGTCCAGACTGTGTTCGTGGAGCGCAAACCCGTTTATAGTCGCTTCGTCCTATGACTTGATGGCCAAGACATCTGTCTGTAAAACGATCCTAACCATTCAATATATCCAACGGATCATTCAAA
Source organism: Artocarpus hirsutus (assembly GCA_946598075.1). Lineage (NCBI taxonomy): Eukaryota > Viridiplantae > Streptophyta > Magnoliopsida > Rosales > Moraceae > Artocarpus > Artocarpus hirsutus. The sequence continues at coordinate 42,526 of CAMOHE010059743.1, forward strand.
CGATCCTAGCCGTCCATAAAGGATGGAAAGGCTTTGTTGGCAAACATTTTTTTTCTTTATTTGTTTCCTTCAAGGAAAATTGGGGGCCAATCTCTCTCTCTCTCTCTCTCTTTTTCTTTCTAAGTTACTTTCTTTATTTTTTTAGGGAATTTTTGTACAAGATACTTATGTATCCTTAGTGTATGTTTGGTTCAGGCATTCTTTGAACTCAATGAATTCAAATTTAGATTTGAGTATCAAGAATCCTTCAGATATACGTTTGTTTCCCCCAAAATCTAAATTACTTGAGTATCAAGAATTTAAGTTTTCAAAATTCTTATCCTCCCTTAAACTTTTGATACTCGGATTATAATATACTTATGTATCCTTAGTGTATGTTTGGTTCAGACATTCTTTGAACTCAATGGATTCAAGTTTGGATTTGAGTATCAAGAATCCTTCGGATATATATTTGTTTCCCCCAAAATCCAAATCATTTGAGTATCAAGAATCCAAGTTTTCAGAATTCTTATCCTCCCTTAAACTTTTGATACTCGGATATCTTTGTTACAGTAAAAACTAAAATTCTATCTTCTATATTTGAGGAAAAAATCATAAATAAAATCATAACTTCTTTATTTGATATCCAATCGAGATGATTCTTTTTTAACTATATTCCTAATAAAGAGAGGAATAAATTAAGATCCATATTGCATATTTTTTAAGATCATTAACATTAAGATTTAATTAGATTTATTAATAAATTTAAAACTATCTTCACTATCTTTCTAAACACAAATTTTAATTTTATTTCATACTCAGATTAAAACTTGAATGCACATACAAACGTCAATTCGAATAACAATTCAAATCACTAACTCAAATTCTAATTCAAATTACACTAACTCAAATTAAATCACTAATTTGAATCTATTTATCAAACGGACTCTTAATATATAGGCCCGTTTGTTTTGAGCACTCTTTAGATTCTTTGCACTTAAATTTAGATTCGAATATTAAGAATCTTTTGGATACGTGTTTGTTTCCCCCAAAATCTGAATCCTTTGAGTATTAAGAATCTAAGTTTTCAGAGTCCTAACTCCCATAAACTTTTGATGCTTAGATAACTTTGCTACAATGAAAACTAAAATTTTCTCTCCTATATTTGAGGAAAAAAATTATAACTTTTTTATTTGTTATCCAATTAAAATGATTCTTTTTTTATTGTGTTCCTAGTGCAGAGAGAAATAAATTAAGATCCATATTACATATTTTTTTAAGATCATTAATATTAAGATTTTATTAGATTTGTTGATAATTCAAAAACTAAATATTTTCACTACCTCTCTAAACACAAATTTCAATTTAATTTTATACTCAGATTAAAACTTAAATGCATATTCAAACGTTAATTCGGATAACAATTCAAATCACTAACTCAAATCCTAATTCAAATCACATTAACTTAAATCAAAGCACTAATTGGAATCCATTTACCAAGACCTTGAAGAGGGAATAAATTTTGTACTTCAACCTTTCATTGAACAATCCAATGGTTCAAGTTTACTTTATTTTCACTTAGAATCAATTTTTTTGTTCAAAATATGTAGCATGTGAGAGAGGTTTATACTGTAATAGCTTTTTTGTTTTTTACTGTAGCATATAAAAGCTTTACACTATTTAGCAAGTGTTAAACACTTGACTTAATTAATAACCTTATAAGAAGGGAGGTCTTGAGTTCAAGTATAGAGGGACGCAAAGAAATCTCTAAGGGTCACTAGGTGCCTCAATGAGACAATACGTATGAGTAACGAGTATAAGACCCGACTATATCAAGGCTCAAATAGGTGGACCCCATGGCGGGTTAAGGTGTTACATGACCATCGTGCCTCCTCTGGAATGGAAATCTTAACCTAGTTTCGATCATTGTGGGTGATTTGTGGAATAGATCTCATGTGATTTCAAGTTCAAACTTAAAAAAAAAAAAAAAAACATAGGACCAGCATTTTGCTTTCTTCAAAATTTTCATTTTTTTCTCTTTTGCCTTCCTTTTTCTCCTTCCTTGTCTCTTTTTCTCTCATGTCTTCTATCTCTCTAATCTTCTCAAAATTTTAATCTTTTTGTTCATTTAATCATTCTACTTGTTTGAATAGATCTCTCCTCCACATTCCTCTAAATAATTGGCTTTAAATTGGTTTTAATTGTTTCTTTCTTAAGCCCCACATTATAAACAATCAAATACTCATTAAAGATCATGGAGAAGATTAATATAAAAATAGAACAAATAAATTGTCTAAAATATGGCTATACATACGTGTGAGAAAAGAACATACAAAAAATTGATAAAGGCAAAACATCGGAAGAAGGGAGATCACATCGCTATGGCACCGCCATGGCGAGGAGAGGTGGAATCGCACGACGGTCGAGGAGCATGTGTGAGGAGATCGACCGTCTCAAAGGGGGTATGTGCTGGCTTCGGTGGAGGGGTGGTTTGTGCCATTGTTAATTGGGTTTGTGCTGCCATAAGAGGATGAGGGCTCTTAAATAGCTTAGCTTATACACAACCCATCACAGTTCCATCACGATTCAGCTAGCATTGGATCGCCATCAAGCCACCGCCCTTGAGCCCCCCCTTATTCCCGCTCCCCCTCCTTCATTGCCCACACTAAGCCCTGCAGGTAGAGGCTTTGATAACCCGCCTTTTCGGTCGTCACTTAACTTACTTTAAACATCGTTCTTGATACAGTAATCTTACTTACTTAGTAAGAAAATACTAAATTACAAAAAAAATTTCTTTAAATATTTAATATTCTTTAAACCGTAATTAAAACTGTTGCGACCCTGTCATCATTCCTGTTGAGACCTTGCTCAACATTTGCCTTTAAAACCCTTTTAAATCGTTTTTTAAAACTACTAAGAAACATTTATTAAAACATAGCTTGAAACATCATTTCGTAATTGTACAACACTAAAACCTTTGAAAACATTTCTTAAAACTTTGATTTTCTTAAAACCTTGAAAACACTACATTAAATAGTGTAAAACCTTTTCTTTGCGTCGCGGAAGCAAATTGTAGTGGTATCCATTCCCACATCTCGCATATGCCCTTTTGCAGCACCCAGCTCTTTTAACTGCTCATACTGGTTACCCATATGTCTACCTACAGTATGAAAAACTTTTTATGAGCTTACGCTCAGTAAGTTCAAACATAAACTCACAAAGCGTTCAAACATACTTTAAAACTTTTCTCATAAAAACCTTTTTCTTAAAATGTTCCTCATAAACGCTTTTCACAAACACTTTTCATAAAATGTTTCTAAAACGTTTCTCATAAATATTTTTCATAAAACATTTATAAAACGTTTTTCATAAACGTTTCCTTATACGTTTTTCATAACACATCGTTTATAAACCTTTCTTGAAAACATGAAAATGTTTTCCATAAATATTTATCATAAAACATTCCTCAAAATATTTTTCATAACTTACAAATGTTTTCATGAACATTTAACATAAATATTCACAGTATATTTTTCATAAGCATTTAATGTAAAACTTTATAATAAAGAATACAAGTAAATTCATAATGCATGACTCCAATTATGCTCCATTATGAACTTTCAATTATGAGCATTTAATTAACACTCTTTTCTTACTGTAACTCACTATTCTTGTTTCTTAACTTTCTTTATCTTGCTTTAAACTTTCCATCCTTGTCCGTATCTTTCCTTATCTTTCATTCACTTTCCTTACCTTGCTTTAGTGTACGTACTAACTCATTAATCATGAGATCATTAACAAGATGCTTCCCTTGCGAAAGACTTGAGACCATCGATCACGTGGTCAAGTATCTCACATCTTAGAGGTCAACTTTAACTTTACGTTCATTACCTCATAACACAAAGGCTTGTATGATACTTTTCTTTTTATCCTTACTTTACCTTCTTATTATCTTTTGTGAGCATGTCAAATTCAGTCACATCATATGCAACTTATGGCATAATCAATACATTATAAAAAACACACACGGTTTGCAAACCATCACTTGCATTATGAAACTTATTGCATAACATATGCGGCATATAATGCAATCATATTCCGCAAATCATAACCTTTTATTTCGAAACTTAACTAAATGCATAACAATGCATCATAAAGCTTATAACTTTAATTATAAAATATTATGCATTGTCAAAATGCAAAACATACTTAAATACTTTGGAATCATAACTTGAACTTTTAAACTTTATGCATATTAAATGCAATTATACTTTTAAACATAATCGTTCCAAATACATTGCAAACTTGATCTATACTGTCAAACTTTTTGCATAATTAATGCAAACATACTTTTAGAAACAATTTGTATAACCATGGCAAACACATTTGCAATCATATAAATAAGCATTTGAAAACTATTTACTTCATGTTGTAGGTAAGATCTGAACTTACTCGTACTACGCTCTAGCGTACTCTATTCCTTTCCTGTCTCATTCCTTTTCCTTTTATTGGTCGGCTTTCGTGTCTTGATCATACGACAACCGACTCATTAATAATTTTCCTTTTTATCAATCCACTCAATTGATAATAAAACATAAACATTAAACATCCTTTGTTAAATCTCTCATCACACAGGACGGTTATGTTACTTAACGTATTACGAAACATTTTTCGTCTAATGACGTTATGCTAAATCGAAGTGTCTGACTCCGTTCTAAGCCATTTTCGTAAAAATGATGATTTTACCCTTGGTGCGTTTTTTCGTCCATTTCGTGACTTAACCCAACTCATTACTTAACTTTGACATTTCATTAAATACATAATATGGAAAAATCACCACTAAGAAATGTTTTCCAACAATGGGCGTTTTGGGTCCATTTTGGTTATTTTTCATAAAATGACCATTTTGTCCTTCGTGTCATTTTTCTTCATTCATTCCTTAACTAAACTTAAAATCCTTAAAACTTAGCATCTATAACAATGCATTTAAATACGATTCACACTGTAAGCGAGATTGCCACTTACTTAGACTCCAGGCTAAGCGGGTCCCGTTGTACCTCGTTGTATCCATAGTATATGAAGCATCCTTTGTAGTGCTCCTTGAGCTACCACAAATGGCTAGGAGTGCTTCTTGGAGATCATACATTCTTTAACATGTCATTCTGAACTCCGATAATGCAGTTTGAATCGCCTCAATCTGCGTGCAGTCGATACCAAATGATTTTCATCGGAGTAGAATTAGCTCGAACGGAGGTCACTGTTGCGTTCAGAGCATCAAAATGAGTCGAAAGGCTGTCTCGAATCGTCGATCGGAGGTTCGAATCGTAAAATCCCAAAACAGCCTTTGATTGGCAGTTGACCGGCGTCAAACGGCCCTGTTGGCAGCTGGGCTTGAGCCTACCCCCTCTAAACCGACCCTCCTGAGTCCATTGGTGGGGTCAATTTCTTCCAATTCAGCCTCCATTTGCTCGAATTGGGCTGCCATTGACAGTGAGAAGTGGCGGGCTCCAATCTCGGTTTCACGGAGGAGATGCCGTGAAATTGGGTTGGGAAAAATGTTCCCTGTCCCTCTCTGAGCAGTTCCCCTATGGTGGGGCTGCTTAACACCTCGTGGAGCGGCTGGCCCGAGGCTCCCATGGCGGCGCTTGGTGGCAGTGGCTGTTTGGGCTCATCCGACGGTCGTTGCCTGCAATTGAGGTGTCCAACACCTTCCTCTCACTCCTTTGAGTGCAATTGTGCCATCAATTTAGTTCCACGGTGGCGGAATGGCAGAGTTCGAACTCCTCACGGCAGCGCGACACTAGCCCTCATCGTTCTCCGGCTGTAGGCAGTTGGATCGAGCAATTGAGGTGGGGCTTCCACTCTCCGGCTCCCTCTAATCATGTTGGCACCGGCAGTGTGCCTCACCGCCGCCGGAGATAGCGGCTCTGACGGTGGTGCCACAACGGAGATAGGGTAGCTTCGCTGAGGCGTTTCCAACCAAAATCGAGCTGGGAAAAAGATGCCATCCTGCTCTTCACCTCACACTGAGTCCATAGACACCAAAATCACCTCGATTGGTGGTCGAACGGTGAAGATATCAGCTCAAAAAAAAATAGGTCTCACCGCCACTTTGGGCGGCGCGTGAGCCCTCATCCGGCGGCCTTTTGGGCTGTTCGGCACACCGTTGAGCTCAGCTCGTCGAGAGCTTTCCAACGGTGTGGGACGTGTCGAAAATGAAGCTCGAATTCTCAAACTGATTTTAAGGAGAGAGAAAATGTAGAGAGAGAAAGAGCAGATAAACATCTGAATTTTCTTTTCTTTTTTTTTTCTTTTTTTTCTTTTTCTCTCTCTACACTTTTATATAAAAATTTTGTAGTCTACGCAGTCTAATCCTATACTACGTGACCTTAAACAATCTAATTTTTACACTGCATTACTTTTGCAGTGCAATTTCATATTGCATAATTTTGTCAGTATATTTTTCTTACACTGTATTATTCTAATACCGTATAATTTTCATGTTATTATACAGTATTTTTTCTTAAATCACATTTTTCTTCTTAATATAATCCTCAATTTAATGCATTTTCAATACATTAAAATATCGGGTTGTTACAGAGGTAATCTCTTTTTTTTTTTTTTTTTGAAATTTTTTGTGTTTTCCTTTTCATTATTTTATAGTTATTTTGATTAAAAATGTTATAATCAAATATGGTTGTATCTTTTTTTTATTTCTATAGAAATGTGATTTTGATGGTTGATTTTTTTTCATCTAATGGTTGTACAAAAAAAGTCTTATCGGTGAGAACCTCTAAAGATTCTAATCATAGCATATGCCCAAACATTGAAAACGACAAAAAAAGATATGAATAGGAAAATGAGAAGCAATTTATAGCCTGTTTATTTCATAAGTTTGGACCATTTTGTTATAGTATCTCTCTTGTTAAATGTAAATTTTTGCCCAAATTCAAGAATCAAGTGGGCCATTTATAAGCAGACAAGTGATCAAAAAAGAAAATAGAACAAATGATATTCATATAAACACAACGGGAATGGCGACAAAAGAGTAAATGATGTAAAAATGAAAATGTGAGTAGCATATAAAAGAGAAGTCCAAATAAATGCATCAACCTCAAAAATGCACGATGACCTTGGAAAATGACGTCTACTTGTAAAACGACACGAGGTCACGAAACTACAATAGGTAAAGGGGTCATCAGGAGGTGTAAAAAAAATAGACATTACTGCTTTAGCGAACAATATGTAGAGATTAAGAATAATTCTCCATCCTAAAAAATGAAAAGAAAATAAAAATAAAATAACATATCCTATTTCATAGGATGTGTCCCACGATAACCTTTAGAACACATCAGCCTACAAAACCCACAATGGCATAGATCATTACCAGCGCAACCCTTAGACAGCTTAAGCAATTGCTTAAGGCGTCCATATTTTTAAACATTGATTAAGGCCCCATTTCTTGAAAATTGGAATAACTCATTAATAAATTATTTTTTTTATAAAAACTAAGATAACTAACAAATCCTTTAATTATACATTGAAACTCCTTTTTGAGATATTAAACATGATGACATAAATTAGCCAATAAAAGTGGAGTACTCTATACTTATTTATTTTGGAAAATCACTCTTCACAAGTTTTTGTAATTTCAAATCTTTTTTTAATATCAAATCACTTTTTTTTCATAAGATAATAATTCGTTCCTTAAAAAAATGATAACAGAGTTGAATTAGCATACGTCAAATAACATTTTTTTATAAACATTCGATTGACTTATAATAAAAGAAATAAAAATAAATGGCTTTTTTAGAAGGAAAAATTTAGAAAAATCGTCTTCTTATTGTTTGCTAATAAATAAATATTTACTTCTATTTATTTTACACTTAAGAAAAAGAAAACAAGTTTTTTAATACTTATCATGTAATTGGCATTTTTCAATTTTTGTCATGTAATTTTTTAATTTTTTCCAATTATTAACTTTAATAACATATAAAATGTAATTGATGTTTTTAATTTTGGGAAAGTTTTATAAATGCCATATTTTAATATTTACTTTGTATAAATGCCACATATGTTTATTTATGGTACAATTTGATATGCAATATAAATGATAGCGTGGCATAAACTTTTCTAAGTGTAATATAAATAAATACAACTTTTAAAAGCGTGACATAACATGTAATATTCTCTTTAATTTTTGAAAAGACCTCTTTAAAATTTTTGCCTAAGGCCTCGAAATACTTAGAGCCGGCCCTAGCATAGACAATATATTTGCCTTAGAAAACAACATGAACTCAGGAAACTACAATAAAAAACAATGTGGCGCTTGATGTTTAGGTTTAGACCAGTCTTCAAACTGACATTTAGAGGGGTAATAACTGAGAACACCTCAAACAATGGAAGAGGTTTTAAACCAGCCAAAACACTCATAATCTAAACGTTACTCTCTTGAAGTTCACACTGTTTGAACCGTTTTCTACAGTAAAAACTATTTCTATTCTCGCTTTCCTTTGTAAATCATACTTGAATTTTTTCGGTTCAAATCGGTGAAGTAGATATCATATAAGATAATTTAATTCCTATATGGTTTTTTTTTTTTTTTTTTGTCTTTGAACCTAGACATATTGGAAATTTATTTCTTTAGATTAGATCTCATAGTTTGAGTTCATTTAGGATTGGTCTTTAGCTCTTTGATTTTTTTCTCGAAATAATAATAATAATAATAATAATAATAATAAAGTGAAGTACTTCACTTGGTGTTTGTCCAACATATTTCCTTTTTCTCCTCTTTATGTCCGTTCACCACTTCATTTATTTATTTAAGGTTTGTTTGGTCCGGAGTTTGAAAGGGTGCAGTTTAAACTTTATTGTGTGAATTATAAATTTTAAATTATGTGGTTTTTATAATTATTTTGAAGGGACATTTGAATTATAAAGTTTTAAAATGATAATAAAATGTTTAGCACAAAGTATGATATTACATTGTCTTATATTATATACAAAAAATATAATATAATATAATATAATATCATATGTCAAACAACCTATAACCTATTAAGTTTAAAACAAAAATTGATGTTTGAAACCTCGTTGCTAGCGTACATCGTAAGCTTATCGTTTTACAAAATGACTATCGTTTTAACTTCAAAACGACAAACAAGTTCTCGTTTCTTCGTAAACGACAGCAAAGTTTCGACGAAGAAAACGACGACTTGAAGTTGCTTTTTCCAATTACACCGCATTCTGCCCAATTTTTTCTCCATTTTCTATCAGACGTTTCGGTCAAACACTTGACTTCTTATTGTGAGTCTTTCCTTCTGCTAAAATATCGCCCTTTATATTTATTAATTCAATAAAAAAAAGAGAAAGTAAAGAAAATAACTTCTGTCTATGGTCGTCATCATCTTCCTCCCAATCTTAAATTTTTGTTCAAAATTCGCTTACCATATCTCAGCGTTAAAAGAAAAAAAAAATCTAGGGCGCATCCAGTCGATTTCACACACAATTATCTAAAAAATATCCTAATTTTGACCTCTATATGACCTTCAAAATATCCACTTTCCTCGCTTAACTTCCCACTTTCGTTTCCCTCACTTTCCCGGGAAAACTCTTCCGAACCGCTTTTAATGGCGGCCTCGCTCAGATCGAAGGCCTCCAAGGAAACGGCGTCGTTCGCGGTGTCCCAATTCAGGCACTTCCTCTCAAGTCATGGTCGGACAACCAGGCCTCACTGCACTAACCGCACCAGAGGGGACGAGCTCTTCGCCAACACTCCTTACAGTTTCACCTCCTTCAAGCCCATCTCTCTCCGCGGCGAATTCGTCGAGAAGGGTTCCCAGCTCTCCGGCGACGGGAATTGGGCCGAGAAGTCGGGAATCAAGGAGCAAAATGGTATGTTTAGCTCGTATGGGGACCCACCGGAGGTCTGGTCCGGCGAGGGGATTGTGGTCAGGCAGGGTTCGATCTCGAATTTGGTCCGCGGTGGTGGAGGAGGAGGAGGAGGTGGTGGCGGTGGTTCGGGTGGTGGGTTCGGGTCCAATTCCAAGGATGGTTGTTGGGGAGGGTCCAATATGGGGGGTAATTTCCCAACGCCCAAGGAAATTTGCAAAGGGCTTGACAAGTTTGTGATTGGGCAACAGAGGGCGAAAAAGGTGAAGTTTTTCTGACTTTTCTAGTTTTGGTAATTTGCGTTCGAATTGGAAAAATCTGAACTTTGCTTTTTCTTAAGATTATATGTACTTTCTTTGGTTTTGTATTCAAAAATTCAAAATGCGGTTTTTAATGCTGGGAAACATTTGTAAAATGCTTGTTTTCATCTCAATGTTGAAGATTGTCAAACAACTCGTCGAAAATTCTAGAGAGAGGGTGAAGTTTAGAGGGAGAAGTGAATTGTGAAAATGAATCAGGAGAATATTTTTATTCATTGACTGCTTAGCTTGTATACAAGCTTAACTAACACTCAGAAACCGTAACACAGAATAACAAACTATCTATCATATCTAACTAATTACAAGTTGACTTATCATCTATGACAGTACAAGTGACTATCTGAGGAGTTTGCTCAACAAGACATGCGCTTTGGTTGTCATGGTTGCAATTGCCCCTGAAAGTGTAAAAATTGAAGATAGCTATGTAATAATGAAGGGCGTGCGACTTGTAATGGGCAGTTATTTATGTTGTATCATACTGTCAAGTGTGGATAATTTGGTATTCCGGGGCAATGCAAAAATTAACCCTTTGGCGACTAATTGTATTTTTTGAATTTAGGTGCTTTCTGTGGCTGTTTACAATCATTATAAGAGGATTTATCACGAGATGCTACATAAATGGTCAGTCTCATGCCGTCATCATGCGTATATGTACTTTCTGGTTTCTTCTACTATGCATTCTTTTTTAGAAAATTTTGTTTTTTATTTGTTCAACGTTTTTGGGGAAGTTAGGTCCACGGAAGATTCTAGTAACCAAAAAGCTGGTGCAGTTGATGATAACAGAGTGGAACTTGAGAAAAGTAACATTCTTCTGATGGGACCGACAGGCTCAGGTAACTTTGTATTGTCCTTTTTTTGAACTGCTTGCTTTGTGTTCTATTCACAAATATAACTATGTGCCACTGTTATGATATTATTACAAGGTTTAAAATTATGCCAGATTTTCACCTGACTGCGGGTTATAGAAACTCTTATATGACATGCTGCTCTCCTTTTCAAGTTTTTAAAAGACCATAATCATTATTCATGTTTTCTTTTTTTTTTTTTTTTTTTTTTTTTTGCTTGATAATTCTCACGCTCCTTTTAGTGACTTCTCTCACTTCTTCTCCCTTAATAAGGACAGGGAAGACTTTACTTGCCAAAACCTTGGCACGGTTTGTAAATGTTCCTTTTGTTATTGCTGATGCAACAACACTGACTCAGGCAAGTTGACAACCAATGACTCTCGTCTGTAATTGTAGCTCAAATTTTTTGTTTGTCACTGGTTACCCTTTTCTGGATTTGTTTTGTGCAGGCAGGATACGTGGGGGAAGATGTGGAGTCTATATTATACAAACTTCTTATGGTATATTTTTCTATGCCTCTTTTAGTTACAAGTTTTACACGCTTCATAAAATTTTTGTGCACAATATTCATGCCCCGCTTGATTGATTCTACATATTATGTTACCTTTTAAACTGTAAGAAAATGGAGTTCATATCTCTGGTTTCTTGATGTAGTATACTAATATATGAAGTTGTTTGCACCATAGCCTTCTCAATTCTTATGCTTTTATGCCTTCTGGATATGAACTTGCAGCTGTAAATTTGTAATCATAAGAAATTAGCATGAACAACCACTTCCTTGCTCTTGTTGATCAATAAACTTAATTTCTGGTTTTATATCTTCATGTACTTTACAGGCTGCTGACTATAATGTGGCAGCTGCGCAGCAGGGCATTGTTTATATTGATGAAGTTGACAAGATTACCAAAAAGGTTCCCCTTTATTTTTTAACATGGATGTTTCTAGATCTGTCTATTTAGCCCTCGCCCCTTGTCTCTTCATGGGGAAGAGTGCATGCTGCTTTCGATTTATTTGCCTGATTTTTACTTTTCTGTATTGCAGTCTGAAAGCCTAAACATTAGCAGAGATGTTTCGGGAGAGGGTGTTCAACAGGCATTGCTAAAGATGCTGGAAGGAACCGTAAGTGTTCTTTACTAGAACCAGATATGAATTAAAGCTTGAAAACTTAATAGTTGTAACGCTAACAAGCAGGTGTCAAGCATATGGTACTTAAGGTGACCTCAGACAAGAGGACCCCTTTTGGCTATAATAAGCTTCTGTCATGGATGCTTAGACTAACTACTTTTAAATTCTGTATCCAAATTCGGTAGAATGGGTGGTCTATTAACTGCATTCTTATCAATGGGATTCTTTTTTTCTTATCTAGGTAGTTAATGTTCCTGAGAAGGGAGCACGAAAGCACCCTCGCGGCGAAAGTATTCAGGTAGATGTACATTGGTTTATCTTCTATCCATTCTTGTTATCTAATATGTTATTCATACATGGCTGAACATATTTGTCAGAATTTCATTTTCGAATCATGAATTAGTCCAGGCTTGTTAGTTGTTAGTGCTTGACCAAGACCGTGACTTCATGTGTACACTTGTTGGCTGGCTTTTGGAGTTTTCATGTTTACTAACATTAAATCATTTTCTTGTTTTCCTTACAGATTGACACGAAGGATATTCTATTCATTTGTGGTGGTGCCTTTGTTGACTTGGAGAAAACAATTTCAGAAAGGTTATGCCAATACACGATTGTATCTTTTTATATTCATTTTGGCTTCTTTTATTTAACTCTAAAACTTGAAAAATTTCACTCTTTTTAGACGGCAAGACTCTTCCATTGGATTTGGTGCCCCAGTACGCGCAAACATGAGGTCTGGCGGCGTTACAGATGCTGCAGTTACTTCATCTTTGTTGGAGACTGTAAGTATATACACCATTGTCTATAAATAGTTTGTAGCTTTCTGTTTTTACGTTCATCTTTCTTTCCCTAGAAATCATTAGTATAATGAATACCTTGGATTATCCCTTGTGGCAGGTTGAAAGCAGTGATCTGATTGCATACGGTTTGATTCCCGAATTTGTTGGACGCTTTCCTGTTCTTGTCAGCTTGTCAGCACTTACAGAAAATCAACTTGTCCAGGTGAATACTATATTCATTTTGCAGTTTGAAAAACAACTTTCTGTTAAGCTATGTCATCTTACAATAATTTCCAGCCTCACTCTAAATTCTTTAAGTCCTCTATTCAGTTTTCTGTGTGTTCTTAGTAGCAAAGCTGTTTTACAGGTCCTGACAGAGCCAAAAAATGCCTTAGGGAAGCAATACAAGAAAATGTTCCAGATGAATGGTGTAAGTAATTTTCTTCATCTCCATATCTCTGCCTAAAAGAAAAATTACGTGGTCGTCTATTTGTTCTATATTTAAAGCATTTTCGATTGTGGCTTTTCTTAGTCACGTTTCTTCTTGCATTTCTCATTCTTCTCCGGTCTCTCTTTGTCTGCGACTCTGATCCACACAGGTCAAGCTGCATTTTACAGAAGGTGCCTTGAGATTAGTTGCTAGGAAAGCAATATCCAAGAACACTGGTGCTCGTGGCTTAAGGTCTATTCTAGAGAATATATTGATGGATGCGATGTATGAGGTGTGCCAATTTTCCTCTTCTGACTCCCTAACCTAAACTCCACTACATGTTATAACTGGCAAACGGGGAAACAAAATGCATTTTCAGAAACCTGATATGTTAAAGAGGTTATTCTTACATAATTTAACTCCCCTTTTGCGCAAAATGTTTTTTCAGATACCTGATGTTAGAACCACTGACAACAAAATCGACGCCGTCCTTGTTGATGAAGAGGCTGTAGGTTCGGAAGCCCCTGGTTGTGGGGCTAAAATCCTATATGGAGAAGGCGCATTTGATAGTTATCTTTCAAAACATAGTTTAAAGGATTCTGAGGTGAGTGTTGGAATTAGTATTAGTATTTAACGGGTTTCTACCTGTTTTCGAAGTTAATCACTGCTTTTAAAGAACTATCATCATAGATTTAGATTCGAATGCTTTGTTCATTTGCGTTTCTGTTATGCAGTCCGACGCAGAACCTGAAGCGGAACCAGAGCTGTCTTCAGTCGTAGCCAGCATGTAATCTTTTCATTGTTTATTTGTATTCGCATGCACTGTACATAATAGACTTCTATATTTATTTGATATAATAAACATTTGTATGCAATTCCCGTAAAGCTTTGGCTTCATTGTAGTATTATGATGTATCAGAAATTGGGCAGAATTTACGCTCGAGCGTTACCCAAAACAAAAGGAAAAAGAAAACAAAAAATAATCATAACCCGTAAAAAAGCAGCAAAGAAGCGTTCAAAAACCTTTTAAAAATTAACTTGAATTCATTTATTAGACTTCATCAGAGCTGTTATGAAATGGTGCAGAGATTTAAGGGAAGGAAGGAAAAAGAATGAGGTGAAACAACAGTAGAAATGGCAGCTTCTTTTTGGAGGGCTTTTATTTTTTATTTTTATATTTTATTTTACTTTTTGGGTGAAGAAGCGTCTTTCTTAAGTTTGAAGGGTGAGATAAAATATTTTTCCTTATCTTGTATATACTGCACGTGTCAACGTGATGACCTTAATTAAGTTCCCTATTTTCGCATTTAGGACGAGTAAAAGTTACCGGGTGTTTGGTTTAGGATCGACTTTTTCTCCAAAATGTAATATATAAAAATTTTATATTATAATAATTTTATTTTTTATTATAACATATAAGACAATATTTAAAATCTGTTTGGGTTTTTGAGTACAGGATTTAAATTTTTTATAAAAAAAAATATTGTAATAAAATGCTTTAAATTGTGATTCCAATACCAAAACACAGATTTTAGAAACTATTAGTAACCAAAAAATTAATTTTAAATATGTTTGTTAAACATCGAATTGGTAATTTTATTGGGTGGGAATGAAGTGGGAGTGGGACCCAGAAACTGCTGGGTGTGATCATGTACATCAGACTGACACGTGTAAAGAGGACACTAATTAACCTACGGCGGTCAGGGCTTTCTTTTCTGTTTTGGAAAACCCTTTATAGCATAAACAAGATCCACTGTAATCATGTAGAGCAAAACCTACCACGTGGCATCATTAACATTACTTTTAATGGTTAAAAATGAATTAATACCTTATAACACCCTCTTTTTTTTTTTTTTGGGAACTTGACAATACCCTCTTGCTGATAATTATTAGTTCTTTTTTTTAATCTATTTATGTGAATCTGGCTTCAATCTTAAGGAACAAATATGAGTAAACTTGTTCTACAAAAGATGGAATGCAATTAATTGTGTTCAAAACCATATTAATGATTGGTCAAGAATCTGTACTTACATTCTATTATAATCCATTAAAAGAAAAGAAAGAAATAATATGTATACTTCTATTGTGTGGGTATACATAGGACAACTTATGTGATAAGTGCTTCTGTAAACTAGAATCTACCATGTTGAAATAGGTCTATATATACTTGGTGGTTTAAAAAGGATTCACATGAAAGTTCGGTGATCTAGAATCGTTCACTGTCTTCTATGAAAATAAATAAATAAATACATACATACATATATATATATATATATATATTCACTGTCTTCTATAAAAAAAAAAAAATCATTCACTGTCTATGATTAAGATTAACATAGTAAAATTCTCGAACCACAACAAAAAAAGAATCATTAATTTTTCTTTAAAGACTTTAAAAATCATTTACTGTCTATGTTACCAAAAGTCGTAAAATGTAATTCTCAATATAGCCTAACAGTAATAACACTTGACTACACTATAAGGTGCAGGCCTTGCATCCAATATTTTTTTAAAAGAGTTTTTTTCTTTTTTTTTGCCATACATTTTTACATTCAAGAGACAAACTAAAAAAGATTCGAATAGCAACTATGCAAATTAAGCTTATTTTAAAGTATTCCTCAATATATATTTTAAAGCAAATCACTATGCAAATGGATTAGTTGTCTGAAATTCTCAACTTCACTTTTTGTAACCGGACTTGGTACTCGATGCTGTGAACTCCATAAAAACTAATTATTTTATCATCTGTTTGCCACCATCTAAAACAAGAATCGATGAAGGGAAAACATAGAATACAAAAAAAAATAATAATAATAAATAAATAAAATATTTCCAAATACTTTGAGTGTTGCAAATTGCAATAATGAATCTTGTTAGTGCTTTTCCCTTTTCCCTTTCTTTTTGTGGTACTGAGTAAATTAGGTAAATTCTTGTTCTTTTTCATTTTTTTAATCCTTGAAAACCTTTTTGTTTATGAGAAGGCATATTCACTTTTTTTCCCTTGTGCAACAAAATTAGAATTTTATTTTATTCTATTTGATAACAAGATAAGAATTAGGCGGTGGAAAAGATCCTCCAAATATTTGGGGATGAACCACGTGTCTCATTAGCATAAGTATGGGATTTTTTTTGTCAACGACAAAGTTAACAACTCTTAATTTCAAGGTGAATTGTTTTATTCTTCCCATTAGACGTCTAATTAGTTGTTAAACAAATTGATTCATGATTGAAAATAATTTTATGTCGCATATTTTAAATTTTTAACATCAACATTTATAAATTAGATAATTAAAAAATTAATTTAACACTAAAACCAAAAGTGCTAATGGATAGTGAGAACATTTGTGACTCAACAAGGATCTTCTTTTTCTTCTACACATTTTAAGGGGAAAAAAACAAAAACAAGTTTTTTTTTTTTTTAGGAAATTCCACCTTAAAAATTAATAGGGTGTTTGAGAAGTATAATTAGATCAATTTTAGTTAAAAATACTATAATATATATGAATGCTTTACACTGTAACAACTTTTTACTTTTTACGATTGCTGTTGAGAGTTTTATACTATTTGTTAGCTAAAATCAATTTGATTTTAAGCGAAAATCAAACACCCAATAATAATTACACGTCATTTCAAAAAAAATAATTTAACGTTAAAACCAAAAGTTTCTAATTGATAGAGAAAACATTTCTACCTCTCGATCTTTTTTTTTTTTTATTCTGCGTGTTTTAAGAAAGAAAAACAAAAACTTTTTTTTTAGGAAGTACCTTTTTTTTAGGAAGTACCTTTTTTTAATTTGTCACTGTCAAAAAAAAATTGTTCGCCCAAATTTTTTGTGAATTATTTGAATTTCCCTTATTTAATTTGTCTTCCCTGTAGGCTATAGAATAGAATTTAAACTTCCTTTTTTTATTAAAAAACACTTCTTTCCTTTTTTTTTTTTTTAAAAAGAAGTTAATCATCCTAACTAAAAGAAGATTAAACAAATAATGAAGCGTTTTAACCGTCAGATATCAAATCTGCTCGTATCGAAAACTTGAATCAACGGTCATCCTTATCTCTCTCTCTTTCGCAGTTCTCACAATCGAGGAGAGAGAAAGATAAAGAGAGAGACGGAGCGAAGGAGAGAGGGAGAGCGAGGAAAGAGCCAAGAAAAGAACCTCTTTCTTTGTAGGGAGAGAGAGAGAGAGAGAGAAAGAAGAGAGAGAGAGGGGGAAGGGGTCTGTTTGGTTCCTGGGAATCCGATCGAACCATCTTCCGCTCTTTTCCCTTGTTTCTCCTCCTGTTCCGAATCAATTTCTCTGCTCAATTGAAGAAGAAGAAGAAGAAGGAACGGAAATAGAAGGAAACTTAGAGAAAAAAACGCCGAGAAAGTTTAGGAATTTGGAAATTTTCGATTGAGATTTCTTCTTCTTTTTGTTTTGAATCTTTTACAAATCTTTTTTTCTGGGAGTGAAAATGGACTTGGATAGCATTGAATGTGTGTCATCCTCTGATGGTCTGGACGAGGATGAGATCCATCAACACCATAATACTCTGCATCCCCATCCCCATCCCCATCCTCATCAACACCATTCCGATTTCTCTTCTTCAAAGCCTCGCTCCAATTCCGTCGCCACCAACAATTCCTCCTCCATCACTGGGCCCGCCGCCATTGCTCCCGCCACCAGCGTCCACGAATTGCTCGAATGCCCCGTCTGCACCAACTCCATGTATCCGCCAATCCATCAGGTTTCTTAATTTGTACTCAATTTCTTTTTTTGTCCTGTTTTGATTCGGTGATTTTAGGTTTTGGTTGTAGGCGATTTTTTGTTTCTTTCCTCGTTTGTCATGGATTTTGGTGGATTTGGAAAATTGTGTTTTGAGGAATTGAGTGAATTGGGTACATTTGGGTTCTGAATTGTAGATTTGGATTTTTGAGTTGCTTTGTGGAAATAGGTTTCGGAATAGAAAGGGTTTATTGTTGATTAGCGGATTTTTGGTGGTGGGTTTGTGGTTAGTGATCAAAGTTTGGATTTTTATCGATAATTGCTCAATAATTCATGGATCTAATCTGGGCCTGGAATGAATCACATGTATGATTAAAAAGAAATTTTTTATATTGCAAATTTATGCCTTTCTCTTAATGGACTGCAATATTTTTTTAGTGAGCAAAAAAACATTGCAGTCAATTAAAAGAAAGCTTATTGATTAGAGAAATTTCCTTTCTCCATTTTATCAAGAGCACTGCTATTTCTCCTGAAATTCCATGTTTTTATTATGGATCGGCTAAAGCTTCCAGGCATTTGTGTTGGACCTGAGAAACTTAAGGGAGCATTATTTTGTATGGAGTCTTTAGTTGCTTTCCTCTACTTCTAGTTGTACTGCTTTTTACGTTATAGTTTTTTAAATATCATCATGATTCGTGTCAAGTTTACCTGTGTTCTATCTCTTTATTCTTAGAATTGTCTCTTGGATTGGATCATGGTCGGTTTGTGGAATCTAGGTTGCCCGTTTGATTGATTGTATTAACATTGCATGTGCTGTCGTCAGAAAACCATGTGCAGTATTTTGTTGTGAAAAAGTGCATTTTTTGTGAGATCCACAATGTGCTTGTTAATGTCAAAATAAAATTTTTCTAAGAAAGCAACTTTCTTTGCAGTGCCACAATGGACACACCCTGTGCTCCACCTGTAAAACAAGGGTGCACAACCGGTGTCCCACTTGTAGGCAAGAACTTGGGGATATTAGGTGTTTAGCTCTTGAGAAGGTTGCTGAGTCACTTGAATTGCCCTGCAAGTATTACAACCTTGGATGCCCAGAAATATTTCCCTACTACAGCAAACTTAAGCATGAGTCGGTCTGCAACTTCAGACCCTACAACTGCCCATATGCTGGATCAGAGTGCTCCCATGTTGGGGATATCCCTTTCCTGGTTGCCCATCTGAGGGATGATCACAAGGTAGACATGCATTCAGGCTGCACGTTCAACCATCGCTATGTCAAGTCGAATCCCCGGGAAGTAGAAAATGCCACTTGGATGCTTACAGTAAGTCTGATATTTCGCATTTTGAGCCTTGATTGGATATTCTGCTGAAAAAGCTGCATTAATATGCCTAGCGTAGATGTGGTCCATGCTATTTATGGGGTTCCGACTGCATTAAGTTATCGTCAATTCAGTTATGTGTCTCGATTGATAAGCCCCAAAAAAGGATATTTTCAGGTGGACCGTATCTGAAAGCGCGTTACTTCTGTTTTCCAAAAGGAAAAAAAAAATGCATTGTCTGTATTATTGAAAAAGGAAAAATCATTATTCATGGTTTACGGCACAAGCTGATGGTTTACATAGGCACATAAGTGGTGACAAAACCTTTTACATAGGCACATAAGTGGTGACAAAACCATATTTTCCCAGTGGAAAAAAAAAATCATATTTCTATTCATCGAATGAAGTTTTATTCTGCAATATTTGAAGTTGGCTTCATGGGTCCTTTTCTTTCCTACTCTGGTCATTAACATATTCTTCCATTCCAATGAAGGCTCACGTCCTTAAACATTTACTTATTATGAACATTACATATGTAAAATATCTGTATACAGGTCAAAATAAAATGATTTGTCCTTGCTTTATCTTTTGCTTTCAACAGCACATATTGGTTCAGACGTTAAAAATGTAGTCTAGATCATGGCCAATTTCTTAACTAAGATGGTAGAAACTATTTCTTTTGGTTTTCCTATAATATTGATTTGTCTAATTCTTTGAAGTAGCGAGTTATTTGCTATCGCTACTGGAAGATGTTATTCTCCAAGAGAACCTATATATATGTGGATGAACTAGATATCCGGTTTACAAACTTCCTCTCGCGATACATTAAACCTGAATTTTGGGTGCCTATTTTTTCTTCCGGTTTACAGACTTCCTTTCTCGATGCATAAAACCTGAATTTTTGGTGCCTTTTTTTTCTTCCTTAGGTTTTTCATTGTTTTGGTCAATACTTTTGCCTCCATTTTGAAGCCTTCCAGCTGGGGATGGCCCCTGTTTACATGGCATTTCTACGGTTCATGGGCGATGAGAATGAAGCTCGTAACTACAGCTACAGCCTCGAGGTTGGAGGAAATGGCAGGAAACTCATATGGGAGGGTACCCCTCGAAGTGTTCGTGATAGCCACCGAAAGGTGAGAGATAGCCATGATGGTCTTATTATTCAGCGAAATATGGCTCTTTTCTTCTCAGGCGGTGATAGGAAGGAGCTGAAGCTGAGGGTTACGGGCAGAATATGGAAAGAACAACAGAACCCTGATGCTGGGGTGTGCATACCGAATCTTTGTAGCTGAGACAAATATGATTTTTGAAGGCATTTTTACAGTTTGTGTGTTAAGGACACTGCTGTGTGTGCTGTATACTTCTGTGCTTAGCTCCTTTTATTCTTTTTTTTTCCCCTTTTGTTTTTTCTGGATTGTAGCGACAAGAACGAAACTGGTGAGGCTCGGAAGTCTTCAGATTTAAATAAATTGTATAATAAGCAGGCTTTCTTCCTTCATCATTTATTTGGTAACTTCACAACTACTAAGCTTTTCATTTAAGACTTGAAGCTACACCACCTCGAGTTGACTTTTGTCTTTAAGCTCATAATTTTTGATATAGATGAAAGAGTGGCTGCTGCTTTCTTAAAGGTGAGAAATCTTTTTTTAACACCGTGACGAGTGACAATCCTAATCTCTTTCTTATTTTGTAATTCAATAGTTCGCGGTCTTCTAAAAAATCTGTCGACAGAAATTCGGTGGTGTCTTTGCCAGACCCCAAATGAAGCTGTTTTTTTAGAAGGGGAATTTCATTATTTCACAGAGGAATTATACACGTAGAACACAGATAGCCCATACATGGGACAACGTCCTACAAAGTGATCAGATTCATTCCGATTACGATGACACCCAGTAAGTGAGCTATATGTCACGAGCTTACTTTCTCCAAAGGTACTCGTGCGGCCTTAGTTTGCTCTCGATGCTAAGTCAGCCTGATTTATTCACGCACTTACCTAGAATAAAAGGAAGTACAAGAGAATGAAGAGAACTCTAAAAGAAATATGTATTAAGTTGAGAGATCTTTTCAAGGCTTTGAGCTTCTTATATTTCCTTGAATTTCTTGGATGGTTTACAAATAAGAGGTTGGTCCTATTTATAGGCACTCTCCTAACAAATGAACGGTCAAGATTACTTTGATCCTACGGTTGCTATTTACTATCTAGAATGTTCTAGCAAAGTGTGAAAATATTTACAAGCTTGGAGTGTTTTAGAGAATTCTAGACTATTCTATAATGTTCCTAAATACTCCAAAGTTCTAGAGTGTTCTAAAAAAGTCTTGAGCCTTCCAGGACGTTCTGGGTTCTTCAAGATGCTTATAGACTAGTGTAGAACCTCTTAGAATGGTGTAGAACGTTGTAGAACACTTCGGACCCTTCTAGAACCTTCCTTGGGCCAATTCTATCCTCAAAAACGCCCAAGGCAAATGTGTGGCCTCTTCGTGGTTCAGTGGGGCGTGACATTCTCCCCCACCTATGCTCGCGACGCCCTCGTCATGTCCCCATGGTAGTGCTGGATCTTGTCTTTGAATTGCTAAAGTGTCTCCTCAGTTTCCCAACTGGCCTCGGTGTCAGGCAGTCCCTTCCACTTGATAAAGTACTCCCGATAACTTGGCATATCCCGTCTTCGGACGACTCGATCCGCCAGTATTTCGTCGACTTCCTTGTCAAAGGAGGTGACCACGGCTGTGGGTGCTCGATGAGAGACTCCTCTTGATAGATCTTCCAAGTCTTCGTGATATGGTTTGAGCATGCTTACATGGAAGACTGGATGAATCTTTAATTTGGGTGGAAGGTGTAGCTTGTATGAGACCTTACCTATTTGCTTGATCACTTCAAAAGGTCCTTCATACTTACGTATTAGTCCCTTATGGACCTTCCTGAAAGTCTTGAATTGCTGTGGCAAAAGTTTTACCATGATAAGGTCTCCTTCCTTAAACTCTACATGCCTTCTTTTCTTGTCTGCCCATTTCTTCATGCGCTTTGTTGCCTTGTGCAACGCTGCCCGGGCCAATTCTGCCTGCTCATGCCATGATTTGGCAAACTTGAATGCAGCAGGGCTCTTCCCTTCATAGTGAGTGGCAAAGGAAAGAGGAATAGTTGGCTGTTGTTCCATGATGATTTCGAAAGAACTCTTGTTGGTTGCCTCACTTTGTTGCAAGTTGTAGGAGAATTGTGCAACATCTAGAAGCTTGGCCCAGTCCCGTTGTTGGCACTCACATAGTGTCGCAAGTAGAGCTCTAATAAAGCGTTGATGCGTTTCGTCTGACCGTCGCTTTGCGGATGAATACTTGTTGAAAAGTTCAAGTCGGACCCTAGCATTTTGAATAACTTCGTCCAAAACCTCCCAGTAAAGCGAGGGTCTCGGTCGCTGACAATGCTTGTTGGAACGCCCCATAGCTTGACTACGTTGCAAAGAAATAGCCTAGCTGCCTCTTTTGTTGTGCAGTCCGTTGTTGCTGTGATGAACGTTGCATACTTGCTAAACCTGTCAACCATGACCATGATGCTTCCACACCCTTCGAACTTAAAAAAGCAGGTGATGAAGTCCATAGAGATGCTCTCCCATGGTCTCTCTGGAATGGGTAATGGGTCAAGCATGCCCCCGGGTTGCTGTTGGACTACCTTATTTTATTGACAAACAAAGCAAGTCCGTACATATTCCTCGACCCCATCTCGCATATTGGGCCAATAGTAGACAGATTTCAAGAGAGCAAGTATGCACTTCATACCTGGGTGGCCCGCCCATAAGGAGTCATGACAATCCTTTATTAAATCTTTCCTCAAGTTGGCCCACTTCGGTACGTACATGCGGTTGCCTTTGGTGTAGAGGATGTCATCAGCTAGCCAAAACCTCCGTGTTTTGCCCTCGTTCACCAAGGCGACGATGCTTGTGCTTGAGGCTCCACCTTTAGTCCCTCCTTGATTTTGCTTACCAGTGGGCTAGTGACTTAGGAAATGCTTGATAATTCTGCCTTTCGGCTTAGTGCATCGGCTACTACATTCACTTTTCTTGGCTTGTACTCCATGACATAGTTGAACTCAGCCAAGAAGTCTTGCCATCTAGCTTGTTTCGGATCGAGTTTCTTTTGGGTCTGGAAATAACTTGTCGCAATGTTGTCGGTCATGATTGTGAACTTTGACCCAAGTAGATAATGGCACCACACTCTAAGACAGTGGATGATGGTTGTCATCTCTTTCTCTTGTACTGCGTAGCGTCGCTCAATCTCATTGAGCTTCTGACTTTCGTATGCAATTGGGTGTCCCTCTTGCATAAGAACGCCTCCAATGGCAAAGTCTGAGGCATCTATGTGTACTTCATAAGGTTTGGTGTGATCGGGTAAACTGAGTACGAGCTCCTCACTAATTACTTTCTTTAGATCCTCAAAGGCTTCTTGACACTTATCCGTCCAGTCCCATGCCTTGTTCTTCTTGAGGAGGTCGGCCAGTGGAGCAGCCCTCGCCGAATAACTTTTGATGAATCGACGATAGTAATTTACTAGCCCAAGAAAAGATCGTAGCTCGTGTACCTTGGTTGGTGGCTCCCAAGTTTGGATAGCATGCACTTTGCTATCTTCCATCATTAGTTGGCCATCCTTGATCTTGTGCCCTAAGAAGTCTACCTCTGGCTTGGCAAAGGAGCACTTCTCCTTCTTGATGTATGAATGATTGTCCCGTAGCACCTTGAACACCTCCCTTAAGTGTTGCACGTGCTCCTCCAATGTCTTGCTATAGACCATTATGTCGTCCAAATAGACGACCACGAATTGATCGAGATATGGGTGGAACAGCTTGTTCATCAAAGTATAAAATGTAACTGGTGCATTGGTTAGTCCAAATGGCATAACCAAGAATTCATAAGACCCGTACCTTGTAACACATGTGGTCTTTGGTTCGTCTCCTTCGGCTATGCGAACCTGGTAATACCTTGAGCGAAGATTCAACTTCGAGAAATAGCGGGCATGGCCTAGTTGATCAGATAAATCCGCAATCAAAGGAATGGGGTATTTGTTCTTTACCGTGATCTTGTTGAGGGCCTTGTAGTCGATGCATATGCGCAAAGAACCATCCTTCTTCTTCTGGAATAGGACTGGTGCGCCGTATAGGGCTTTGGAAGGCCTGATGAATCCTGCATCAAGTAACTCCTTGAGTTGCCTTCTCAATTCCGCTAACTCTGGCGGTGCCATACGATATGCATCCATGGCTGGTGGCTTGGTCCCTGGTTCCAACTCGATTTGATGGTCTACCTCCCTCCTTGGTGGTAGCTTCTTTGGTAACTCAGCTAGTGCAACGTCCTTGAACTCCTCTAGAACGACTGCTATCTCCTCTGGCTCAACTTCTGATGGCCCTTGCTCTTCATCGTCATATTCCTTGAGGATAGCCAAGTAGCTTTCCTCGTCCCTCCGGATGCCCGTTTTGAACTGCATTGTCAAGAGCATCTTTGTGCATTGCTTGCTGGTCCTAGTCGTTGGCACCACGCAAGCCTTGTTGCCATCCATGATGCACATGCTATTGGTAAACAGTACCGGGAACGCTTTAACTTGATCCAAGAACTCTAGTCCAAGAACAACTCTAAAGTCGTCCATTGGAAGTCCATGTGCCCGGACCAGGCTCCCACATTGGTCTTAACTCCTCAGGCTATGCCGTGAATAGGTTGGGCAGCTGAGTTAACTGCCTTGATGGAGCCCCCTCCACCAGTCACCTTGAGTGCTAGCCTTTGGGCTTCTTCAATTGAAATAAAGTTATACGATGCACCTGTATCGAGCATGGCTGTCGTTGGTTTTCCTCCAATGGTCACGTCCACAAAGAGTAGCCCTTTGGCTTGGGTCTTAGGGGCAGATTGGATCACATTAAGCAGCTGCATGGACCCCATGTGTGCACCATTGTTGCCGCCATTGGCTTCTGTCCCGTCTTGATGACTTGCAAGGAGCGAATTCAATGCTCTTTTCTGTGGGCAATCCCTAGCCCAGTGGGGACCATCGCAAAAGAAGCATTTGTTGTTGGACTTACCTGAACTCCTGTTGTCCATTTGCTTGCCCTTGTCCTTGCCCCTTAAGGTGTTGTCTGGGCGATACTCGTCCTTGCGTTGGCCCTTCTCTCCCCCACTTTTGGCTTGGCCACTTTTCTTATCCTTCGGCTTGTTGGTGGACTCTTTTTGGCTTGTATAATCAATTAAGCTTTCTGCTAGGGTTATAGCGGTGGCAAGGTCTTGCACCCCACGCCGCCTTAGCTCGGTCTTTGCCCATTGTTGGAGTCCATCCATAAAGTTGAAGAGTGTGTCTTTGTCTGATAAATCAGGGATCTCAAGTATTAAGTTAGTAAACTCCTTAATATAATCACGAATAGACCATGATTGTTTGAGCCTTCGTAGACGAGCTCTAGCCTCATCCTCAGCATTCTCAAGATAAAATTACCTTTTAAGCTCTCTTTTAAAGTCATCAAAAGTAGTCATGGTGCACGTACCTTTCTTGATATCTCCTCGCCTTCTCCTCCACCAAAGCATGGCGGTGTCGGTGAGATAAAGAGCCACGGACTGGATCTTGGCGTCCTCTTCTGTTATGCCCATGGCTCCGAAGTATTGATCTAGGCCCCATAAGAAGTTGTCCACTTCTCGTGTGTTACGTGATCCCCCGAAACTCTTAGGCTTTGGCACCTCGATGCGCCTAGCCTAGATGACGCCACTGCTAGACCCTGTAGCCAATGCGCGCTTGCAAAGAGCCAAGTCTCCATGCATGTCTTTAATGCGTGCAAGCATGCTATTCGACTCCATCTCGTGTGCTCAACGCATTTTAGTGAGCTCTCCCATGAACTCGTCACGGACCTTCCTAATCTTGGCCCGCAAGGACTCCTCTAGTTGGAGCAGCATGCCCCTTATCGCAGTGTGGATAACGGCATCCTCCGCTTCTAAGCCGTCCACCCGTTGGCTTAGATCATCCACCTGGGCCTCTACTCCACTTACCGCCTCCTCAACCCAAGATAGGCGTGAGTCGAAACTAGAGATCATGTCCTTAGATCGACCTCGCTTTGCCACGACGTTGGGGTCGACTATTTCTTCATGGCCTCGCTCCTACGTTACCTCCACATCGGATGGGTTGGATTCTGTGGTCCTTTGAGTAGCACCTTTAGCTATCGTCTTCGCTCGAGCCTCGCTCTGATACCAACTGTCACAAGCTTACTTTCTCCGAAGGTACTCGTGCGGCCTTAGCTCGCTCTCGATGCTAAGTCAGCATGACTTACTCACGCACTTGCGTAGAATAAAAGGGAACACAAGAGAATGATAAGAACTCTGAAAGTAATATGTATTAAGTTGAGAGATCTTTACAAGGCTTTGAGCTTCTTATATTTCCTTGGATTTCTTAGATGGTTTACAAATGAGGGGTTGGTCCTATTTATTGGCACCTTCCTAATAAATAAACGGTCAAGATTACTTTGATCCTACGGTTGCTATTTACTATCTAGAATGTTCTAGCAAAGTGTGGAAATATTTACAAGCTTGAAGTGTTCTAGAGAATTCTAGACTATTCTATAATGTTCCTAAGTACTCCAAAGTTCTAGAGTGTTCTAGAGAAGTTTTGAGCTTTTCAGGACATTCTGAGTTCTTCAAGATGCTTCTGGACTAGCGTAGAACCTCCTGGAATGGTGTGGAACGTTGTGGAACACTTCGGACCCTTCTAGAACCTTCCTTGGGCCAATTCTATCCTCAAAAACGCCCAAGGCAAATGTGTGGCCTCTTCGTGGTTCAGTGGGGCGTGACATATAGCTCGAGGTCCAACTACAAAAAGGTACCACTGCACAACGAGCACAAGTAAGGCTCTATTTGACAACTCCCTTGCAACCGATGGATACTCCCGATCGACTGAGGGCTAATATCTTGTAGCATGGAGGCTACCAACAACAGCAACAAGAAAAACATCCAACAGCCCGCACAGGAACACATCTAACGGTGGGGCAACAACAGCTGTTAATACCTACAAGTTCTTTAAATTCCAGATGTGTTAAGGAGTGCATTGAATTCTTTTGGAATCAAGAATTGGAGCCATATTTGGATTTATCCCAAAAACTGGGAGCCAAAAAAATGAAACCATAGTAATTAAAAAAATGGATGATATGACGCTTCATTACTAGCTTAGTCAACTCCATAGAATTTGTTCAAACGCATCCAAACAAAGGAATGCATAGTCTCTATGAGGTACAACTATACGAATTTTGTTGCCTGAGCAAAACAAATAGGACAAGTAACCTGGAATTCTTGCTTCTTCTACGGTAAAAACTGTCACGGTAAGTACTAAGTCGTAGCCCAAAAATATCATCCTTAAGCTGTTACTTGATTGGTTGTACCATCAGTTCTGGCCTCCACCTCAGCCAACGTCTTGCCTGTAATCTTTTCCCTGTCTGAGTCTGAAGAAGACGACTCTGCCGTAGAAGCTTCTCCAACGCTTGAATTTCCATTGGCCTCTGCAGAACCCGACTCAGATTCCTTATTTCCAAACAATTTAGATGGAAGTAAAGAGGACACGGCAGCTCTTGCGCTTCTCTTTGCCGCTTCAGCTGCTTCTGCTTCCTTCGCCTTTGCTTCAGCTTTCTGCCTTTCCTTCTCTTCAATAAGCTTCGCCAATTCATCTTCTCTCCCTTCCTTTCTAAGCTCGCCTTTAACAAACTCCTGCAACTCCTCGTCAAGTTCAAGTCCACTGTCATCCAACAACGTATCAACCACATTAAGCACCTCATCCAGTTTCCCCAACTCACTCAGTGCCTTCATTATAAACTTGTAGCTCGCAACATCCATCTTCAGCTTCTTTACCATGAGATCAAAAAAAGATTTTGCTTCATCAACCTTCCCAACCTTAACCAACCCATCAACTAACCTATTATAGACTGCTAAATTAGGCCTCAACTTGGAATCAACCATTTTCCTGAAATACGCAGCTGCATCATCAGGCCTATTTTCCTTAAAACAAGTATCCATCAACAGACCAAATGTAAACTCATCAGGTTTCACTCCTTTCTCACCCATTTCCCCATAAAGCTCCTCGGCTTTGCCCACAATCCCATTATTGCACAGCTGCTCAATCAAAACATTGAAGGACAAGGTATCAGGACTACACCTATAATCACCCATCTTCCTAAACACCTCAATGGCATCCCAAAACCTCCCTTGAGCACAATAACCTTCCGCCATCACATTAAAGCTACCCAAATTCACTGCCAAACGCCTTGGCGGGTTATGCTCCTTTGTCATTCTATCAAAGAGCTTCAAGGCCTCATCAAACTTCCCATTCTTACTCAACGCATCCAACACAGAATTATACGCCACGGCGCTCATCTTCACCCTCGAATTCTCCCCCACAGCCTCCTCGTAACACTCCATAGCCTCCTTCTCCATCCCCTTCATGAAATACCCCTTCATCAAGCTCCCATACACAACCCCATCTTCCACAAACCCTTCCAACTTCCCCTTCAACTCCTCGTATAGCGCAAAAACCCCGTCGGCATCCGAATTCCTCACACAACCCGCCATCAAGTAATGGTAAACAGTCGGGTCCGGTGCAAACCCTTTCTCACAAATTTCATCCTTTAACTCCAAAGCCCTCTCCAACCTATTATTATCAACCAAACCTTTAACCAAAATCCTATAAGTAGTGGGGCTAGGGCTAAAAGGAGCGTCATTTATCAACTGCTTGTAATGTTCCATGGCAGTATCAGGCTTTCTACAATCCAAATAAGTCTGAAAGACCAAATTGTGAGTAATAATATTAGGCGCAACACCAGCTTGAGTTATGAACCGGTGAAGCGAAAGAAGATCGGAGTATTTCGACTGTCGAAGAAGAGCATTAAGCACCGCATTAACAGTGAAAATGGTGGGTCGACAATTGGAGTAAATCGAATGGCGAGTGTATAAAGCGGCTTCTTCGAGGTCGTTCTCGCGGATTAAAGTGAGAATCTTGTTGTGGAGATTGAGGCGATTACCTGTTAGGGCAGAGACGTATTCGGGAAGCTTCGGAGCGTTGGGGTTTTGTTGTTGGGGCTGAGGAGGAGACTGTTGTTGTTGGCTACGGTGGAGAGAGGAGAGCGGGGGCTCGATGCGGAGGCGGCGCTTCCGGCGGCGGCGCTCGGCGGCTGCTTCTTCCGGGGTGGCGAAGGAGAGGAAGCGGAGAGAGACAAACGACGGCGGAGGAGGAGGCGGAGGGAGGCAGAGGTGAGGCTTGGCTAGGGTTTTCAGGTGGGTTAAGAAAGCGTTGGGCTTCGACAGAGCCATTGGAGAGAGAGGGAGCGAGGAAAAGGTTTGAGCTGGGAAATGAGATTTTTTTTTTTTAATCTGATTTGGAGATGAGAAGGAGATGATTTTGATACTTGATAGGGTTCAAACAAGGTTTAGAGGATCGTCATTTTCAGGGGGAGTGGAGGCAGGGAATGTCTGATCTGGGCCTTTATATAGGCTTGGACTTGAGGTAAACCTGGGCCTGTAGAAAATTAATGTTCTGACAAACTTTTACTGAGATAATTACATATAACGTCACATTTTTAAAGCTTATGTTGCTTTTTTAAATTATATTTATTTATATCACATTTAAAAAATATATCACATTATTATTTATATTACATATTAAATTATATTATAATTAAACATGTATAACATTTATAAAAAGTAAATCTTAAAAGACGAAGTTTATGTAAATTTCTCTTTAAAAATATTTATTTATACTACTAGGGTGTTTGGAAGGTGGTGGGAACCAATGGGTGAGAACCACTTTTACTGTAGCATATGAGAACTTTACACTGTAGTAATTTTTTTTATTGTTACTGTAGCATGTGAGAGCTTTTTACTGTTTATAACTGATTTTGTCAAACACCCCCTACATTTAAAAAATTTATGCCACACTATTATTTATATTACATGTTAAGTTATGTCATAAATAAACATATGTGATATTTTTGAAAATTCCCTTGTCACAAACCATCACTCTCCTATATCCTCCGGTAAAAGAAACTGTAAGAAATAACAAATTTTAAAACTTATGGAAGTAAATAGTATAATTGATTCACTTGTTAAAAATTTAGAATTTTTAAAATTATTTAAAAGTTATGAGCATGTAATTTTTTAATTTAACCTAAAAATCTATCCTAAATTAGAAAACCAACCCTAATTCAATCTCTATAACGACAGCAGCAAGTTTGTGTCGGGAAGACGACGGCGATGGCATGGTGAGATGGCAAGTTTTTTCTCTTTCTGATGAGATCATTCGTCCTCTTCCTTTCCCTCCTCGCTTTCTCCTTCACGTTGTCGCCGTCGAAGTGTTTCTCTCTGACTGTAATTGCGAACTCCATCACGACTTCGCCAGTCGCCGTCGAAGATGAAGCAACTTGGGAGATCAGGAGATCTTACATTTCGTGTCATCGTTGTCTGTCCACAACAGTTTTGATCTTCTCTGACACCGATAGGTTCGATTGCGAGCTCCATGTCGTTCTTTGGTCTCAATTCCCTCTAGCTATGATAGGTTAGAATGCAAGGTCGGTGTCTTCGTCGTTCGTCCGCGACAGATCTACGCGAGGATGACGTTGTCGATTGTAATCACCAATGCTAGGAATTTGGAGGTACGGTCGACATGTGGGGATTTTGGTATAGAGGTGATATTTCTAAAATAAAAAAAAAAAGTCATTTTTCCACCCAAACAATGTGGTATTAATTTTTTTTCCATATTTTAAATTTGCTATTTTCCTCTTTCACCCCTTAATCAAATAATCCAAACAATATTGGCCATCTATTTTTACATTCAACGACCCAAATTAAATGATTTAGATGGTCATCACATGTAGAGGGTAAGGACCATACTAACAGGGCTAAAACAATGAACTTCCCCTTTTATGAATGGAAATTGTCTTCCAAACGTATACACTTGTATAATGGTGTATGCTCCACTTTAATTTACCTTTGATTCTTGACACATGTAGTTTATACATTGAACTAAACAACATATTGGGTGTAGTTTTAATAGTTATGTCTCTAATAATTATTATATTATTAGAGCATCTCTAACCCATAAAATCAAGATAGTGTAACTTTTACATCAAAATGATGTAACTGTCATATCAAATAGTACTTCATCTTCAATTTTTGTTACTATTTATCACTAAAAAAGAATATTCTTAGTATATTTTATTTTTATTAATTGTTTTTTATCGTCACTAAAATGGCTTGATGAAAAGTTGCACGACAAATTTGGCGTGCTCCTTTTTATCTCACCAATTTGGCGTGAGTTTTTAATGTCTCATTGGAGACAGACAACATCATCTCCAAAATGGTATTTAACTGACAAATCTAATATGGGTTGGAGATGATCTTAGTTATTTGATATAAATATGACGATTGTAACAAAATATAAAGTTGATTGAAAAAATATTTTCACAATTAATGAGCATGTAATTTTAAAAATCTTTTTAATTATGATCTTAATAGGTAATTTATTTCTAACTTTTTTCTTAAAAAATGATAAAATATAAATTAAAGATTTATTATATGCTTTTTTATAATTTAGAGATTTAAGACTTAAAGAACTTTATTCTAACATTGCCTGTGATCGATTAGTATTTATTTCATATTTTTGCTTAATTTTATGAACTTGTTACTTATGGCGTATGGAAAAATTCTTGCTAAAGGGCATTTTTTTTAATCGGGCTCACCGTTTTATATGAAATGACCATTTTGTTCTTGACAGGTCTTAAAAAACTTTCGGAACCTGTTTTAAAACATAACTTTTATTTCTTTACGTCTTACAAAATTACGAAAGACAAAAATGCAATTTTCCTTTACGATAAGATCTGTTTTATTAAAACTTTATAGTTTTAACTCGTAACTTGAAAATATTTAAGATTATACCCTTGGCGCGTTTTTTCTTTTTTTTCTTGACATAAACTCTTAATTTTTTTAAACTTAAAACCTATAGTTACTCACTGCCCACAACAATGTAGGAAACCAACATTTTCTCAGTTATAATCCAGTTTCTCACAATTTTATAGTTGTGACCTAAAACACAAAATGTTGACATTTTTGCCCCCGAGACCAAAAATGACCGCCTTATACTAAAATGTTCAGTTTTTCACAATGATTAAAACTTCTTTAAACTCCTTAGCCTAATTAAAACCATCCCATGACATTTAACCTAATTAAAATTTTGTAAAATTCATAACTTGTAAATTGTGCAGAATTTTGACAACTGTCCATGCTACCTTAACAATTGCAATGAGCTCCACAACTTTCATGTTTTAATTTTTCTAAAATTCTAATGTTGAGGTAGACTTTTTAGCTGATTTTTAAATTTGACGAACTTTTGTAAATTTTACAATCTAGTCTTTTTGGAATTTTATAAAACTTTATTCATAAAATTGTTGTCCTCGTTGTTTTGGCAAATTCTAGACTTTACTTAGCGCGTAAATTGGCCTCTAAACCCTCAAAAACATCATTTCTTAAAAACTAGTTAAACTTGTACGAGACTGTCTATGTCTGCTCACTTTCAATAGTCGTGGATTAGTTGATATATGGGTAATGAAGAAATACAGTGTCTCAGATTCTTGGACTAAGCATGTTTCCGTCGACTTATTAAAGTATCCTCTGTCGTTGTTTCGAGGTGATTACTTCCTGCCAACAGGTGTTTCAGACAAAGGTAACTTGTTGCTTGATCATAAATTTTTTTTATGATTCCAAGTGTGATAGGATACAATATTTGTTGTATAGATCAGTATTAGCCACACAATAAAACTACCATTGCATTATAATAGTAAATAATTTAAGACTATTTAAAGAAAAAATTACAATACTTAGAAGTAAAGTACTCTTTCTCACTCTTTAGAGACAATTTTTATGACACTTATAAAACTACTCTTTAAAGAACTCTTTCAAAAAACACTTCTTATTGTTTATGCTACTTCTTCTTGATGACTACCAAGACAAGTAAGGATGGTATTTATAATATAATCAAGCCAATCAGAACTATACAAAATATTAAAGTCTATTTTATCAATAGCCGTACGCGTGGCCTCCACAATTATCAAATGATAATTGTATATGGCTGTTGCACCTAACTTAGAAGGTTCTTCACGTTGGACTTATGGGCTTAGGAGCTTATGGACTTATAGGCTGGTGATGACATTTCAATACTCTCCCTCAGCACCAGCCTCCACTTGTTCTCGTGTCGAGATGCTGACAAAAGCTTTCAAATTTTCTGACACTCAAATCTTTTGTGAATAAGTCCACAACTTGATCATCCATCTTGATTTGCCTCATCTTATTTATTCTTGCAGAACTTTTTCTATGATAAAATGATAGTGCACTTCAATATGTTTAGTTCTTGCATGAAAAACTAGATTTTCTGCTAAGCAAACCGTCGACTGATTATCGCAGAATAGTTGAATTGCATAGTCAACTGTGTTTGACATAGATCTTTTAACATTGAATCAACCATGTACTCTTTTAAGCTGCCATTACTGTTGCTTGGTACTTTGCTTCTTTGGTCGACAAAGATGCAATCGGTTGTCTATTGTTACACTAAGAAATTATTCCTAAGCCAAGCTTAAAGACATATCCAGTGGTTGATCGATGAGTGTTGTAATCTCCTGTATAGCCAGTGTCACAAAAATCAACTATCTTGCAGTCTTCACTTTTCTTGTACTAAAGACCATAGTATATTGTACCTTTGACATATCTCAGAATTCATCAAATTACTTTTAAATGAGGCTTCTTTGGATTTTGCATGTATCAACTCATCACGCCAATTGCATAAGAAATATCAGATCGAGTCAAGGTTAAGTAGATCAGACCACATACCAATTGTCGATACATTATCATATGTTCCAAATCTTTTCCTTCAGTGCGCATATCTTATCATTTGTTTCCATCAAGTGTCAAGATTGGCTTGCATTCAAGCATCCCAAACTTCTTCAATAAATCTTTGGCATATTTCTTCTGTTAGAGAAATATTCCTTCCTGTGTATAATCAACCTATAGGCCAAAAAAGTGCTTAAGCTGGCCAAGCTTTTTCATTTGGAAGTGCACAGATAAGTTCTCCCTTGTTCGATGAATCTCTCCTTCATTGTCTCCGATGATGATCAAATCATCCACGTACACCAGCACCACTACCAACTTTCCTTCTCTAGCTTTAATAAATAAGTTAGAATATGCATGTGTCGTAGCGTATTTACTTTATGTATAAAAAAAAAAAAAAACTTAGCGATCTTACCATACCACGGCCCAGGTGCTTGCTTTAAATCGTAAAATGCCTTTCTCAATTTACACATATACTCTAGATAAGATCTATCATCAAATCCCCTCGGTTGAAACATCTAGATCTCTTGATCTTACTCTCCATGTAAACAGGCAGTCTTTGCATCCATCTGTTAGCGTTTCTAGTCTTTAATGGCTTCAAGAGCAAGAAGAACACACACAGTAGTGATTTTTGCCATTGGACTAAACATCTCATCATAGTCTAGTCCACATTACTGAGAGACCCTCCAGCTATAAGTTGAGATTTGTATCTCTCAATTGCTCTATCTAGGCAGGTCTTGATCTTCTATACCCGTTTACAGGAGATGGGCTTAACATCTTTAAGCTTTGGCAGTAGATCTCAAGTTTGGTTTTGCTCCAACACAATGATTTTTTCATTCACAGCTTTTACCTATTCAAAGCTATGAGATGCTTCTTCATAAACCTCTAGCACTTTAAGACTTTCTTCCTCTGCTACGGCTGCATTGGCGTATTTGGGATTTGGCCTTCTCACTCTGGTTGACCTTTTAAGCAGTTTTTGTGGACTTGTTGTACCCTCGTGACTGGGTTCAACCTCCTTTGTTGGTCTTTGGTATACATCATCCTGCCAAGAGCTTGCTGCTGCCATGCGATCATGATCATTCTCATCTGCATGGTCCTCAAGTGCTTCTTGATTTGGTCTCACTTCAACAATCTACTTCCTCATCTTCTCTTGAAGTTGAGGGTTGATTTTGACAATTTTAAGTTTGAAAATGGTAAGTTTGAATGGGTAAAGAATATAATGGTATTACTTCATATACCTATACCAAAAATGACATCCTCCCATTAACCTTTTTTAGTGGAAGAATTTCGAGAACCATAGTTCTTTCTTGTTTGGTATGAAAGAAAAGTGGAAGAAAGAGACTAGAGGAAAAATTTTAAATTCTTCAAAGAAACTTTTTTTAAATATCTCCTAATATTAAGAAACTAAAAGAGAGAATATATACTAACATAAACATCCAAGAAAGCCTTTTCTCTCTATTTTTTTAAACCTAGATTATTACTTTTCTTTTCCTTTTGTTTTCTTTTGCCCTCACAAAAATAGATAAACAAATTCAAAGAGCAATATACCCTGAAATCTAACTTTTTATAACCACAAAATTGACTGAGTAAAAGGTACTATATTTACTAATAAAATAATTAATTTTCTAGCTATTTATGTGAAAGATAACAATTGGTCATGTATTTTTAAGTGCTGACAAAAACCCATTTGTAATTTACCTTTTTCCTCTTCTCTCTCGAGCTATTTCCTTGTATATACGTATACTTGGTAAAGTCATTTTCCTTGCTAGGTTTTTGGGTGACCAACTTGCATTGGTTGATTATATTGTTGAAACCTTGTTTTAGGCATCCCTACTTCCTAATTAAAGTACTTTGTTTGTCTCTTTATTATGAAGAAAGTGATATTTTGGACAAAGGGAAGCTAGTTGTTGATTAGCAAGATAAGTCCTGTCTTAGTGATAAACTCTAAAGTCCAATCGTTACATAACGAGAAAAATACTTTTACCTAATCAATATATAATTAACTTGTACTATCCCAACTTCTTTTAATATATGCACAAGCCACTATTATGTATACGTGTGATTGTATATATCTACGACTTTGTAGGTGTCCTTTTCGTTATGACCAAAAAAGTTCAACACTAGAACATAATTGGAGAGCATTCAATCGTAGAAGTTAGCACTAAACTTTGTGATCATATTGTTTCCTCATACGAAACTCGCCTTGTATATTGATATTTAATTGCTGGATTAGTAATATGATTTCAAGAAGGTTGATTATGCTACGTGGAAATTTCTCGAAATGCTGAGAATGATTAAAATTCTTACATTGATTTTATTTTGGAAAATAATTTTTGAGAAGTGAACATTTTTAGGATAATATTCTTTCAAACTAATTAATAAAACTTGAAGTAGAGTAATTATGATAACCGTGACTAAACTGTTACATAAATATATTTGGAAAGAGGAAAAATAAAGAATATATAGAGTTTGATGAAATACAAAATCAACAACGTAACATGTAAGTATAGTGACATCAGATGATCTTGAATTTAAAGCAAATATATTAGGAAAGAGGAAAATAAAGAATATATAGAGTTTGATAAAATACAACATCAACAAACGTAACATGTAAGTATAGTGACATCAGATGATCTTGAATTTAAAGTAAATATATTAGGAAAGAGGAAAATAAAGAATATATAGAGTTTGATAAAATACAACATCAACAAGCGTAACATGTAAGTATAGTGACATTGAATGATCTTAAATATATTCTCTCTAAGAAAAATTACGTCTCTATAGTTTCTCCGACTTGCAAAAGAGAGTATATTCTTACTTCACTCGTATATGGTGTTCTTTTTTTTTAATTAAAAAAATATTATATGAAGTTTTAATTTGAAGTCCCATTTTGCGCATACATAATTTCTTACTAATCAAAGTTTGTCGTTTGTTTCTCCATTGTGGGGTTTTCTTGAAAGTGATATTTTGGACAAAAGGGAAACCAGACGTTAATTGTCGTGATATGCACATGTATTGATAAACTCCAAACCGACGTCCCTGACATATTCAACTTGCAAATATACATACATACATA